>JAASGO010000592.1:0-18952 GCA_023334245.1 Globisporangium cederbergense | reverse complement strand
GGGACTCTCCTGTTTTCCATGCTCGATGACCACAGCGTCCTGGAAACCAGCTGGCGCGATCCGGTCCACCAGCAGTTTTGTTTTGGCTCGAATAGAGCGCGCGAAGTGGTTCTTGCGCTCGCTGTCGTCCGGTTGCGTTTTTCGATCCCTTCAAACAAGCCAACACAACAAACAACAACAACAACACCCGCAAGAGCAAGAGCAAGAGCAGCACGAGTTGCGTCCGCTCTTCCTGTCGTCGACCACGGGGGCTTGCGCGAGGGCTACAGTACCGACCGGCAGTGAGTGAGCAAACATCCTGTCTTGCACCGTGAACAAGCAAACAAGCGCGCAAGCAAGCACGCACAAACAAGCACAAACTGAAACGCTCGCAGCTTGCGTCACGTCGACAACAAACAAGCAAACAAGCCCAATGCCAGAGGTGCGCACCAAACAAGCCTTGTACTTATTCACCTGCTTACCGGCTGACACTTTCTCTCTATGTACGTGTATGCATGCGATGGCAACAGAGTCTGGCGTTCGCGGCGCCGCTGCCGTCGTTCGTGTTCCAGAACGTGGCCTTCGAGGCGTCCGTAAAGCTCGTGGACGAGAACAAGACGACCGTTACAGGGTGCGTCCGCACGTGTTCTTGTGCGCAAGCGCATACGTCCTGCTGTGTCTGTGAGGCTGACTTCTCTATTGTTGTGTTTGTTGCTTGCCTCTTTCTATGTGTGTGAATGCAGCGTGTCCAAGGAACTCGCGGTGACCGTGCGCTTCCACGACACGTACGACATTGCGCCGGAACAGTCGGATGTGGTACGAGCGCTTGTGCTGCGCGCAATGACCCCTGTTCTCTGCTGTGTGATATCTAACTTGTGTGGACTGCGGCGCCGCTTGTGTATTAATTAGATTGACGTGGTGCAGCAACCGACGATCGACCCCGCGAGCGGCGTGTGCCGCTTTGGCGTCGTGCTCAAATCGCTCACGGCCTCGAACGACGCGCGCCCGTTTTGCATCGAAGTGCGCTCGGCCGACGGAGGTGCGTCCTTACGATTGCTATTGCTGACTGCTTGTGATGCGAATGCTCACGCCCGAGTTGTGTACTTAATGAACCGCTTGCAGCAGTCGAGTCGGTCTTCTCGACGCCGCTGACGGTCGTGAAGGAGAAGCTGCGTATCGTGCAGCAGCCGCCGGACGTGTGGTTCAAGGACGAGGGCGGCCGCGAGAAGTGCATGACCGTCTCGCTCGTGCTCGAGCCCGCGCCGGGCGCCGTCGTCGAGGACCGCGTGGTTCGTGTTCTTACTTGCTTGCTGTCTTTGAAATTGCGTCACTTGCTTCCTTGTGTACTTACTTTTTGCGCACCACTTGTTCGTTTACTTGTTTTGCACAACACTTGCATAGATCCCGCTCGAGATCCGCCTGTTGTACGAGTCGGGGAACCAGGTCCTGAATCAGAGCATCCTGCGCTTGTTCCCGGACATGCGACCCAACATGTCGCGCGGCCGTGTGACGGTCTCGTTCCGCATCGACGACGTGTCCAAGAACCACCAGGGCCAGTCGTTCATCCTCGAGGTGGCCCCCGAGAAGCAGGAGTCGTCACTCATGTTCCAGGACATCGCGCCAGCGAGGACGTCGGTCATCGCGATCCGTTCCAAGCGCAACAAGCGCAAGCTTGCGGGTGGCGTCCAGGGGACTGGCGTTGGCGGTGGCATGCGCGCGTCCCCACGCAGCGTTGCGGGCACGCCGCGCGCGAACCTCATGATGCTGCACCAGCCGTCTGCGATGGCGTCCAGCCTCAGCAACCCGATGATGTCGACCGCGGGCCCGTCTCCCGGGGTGCAGCGCCAACAGCGAAGGGTGCTCCACGGCACGCCGACCAACAACCGTACGTTGTGTGCCTTGTCTTGTTGCTTGTGTGTACTTACTTATGACTTGCTTGTCAACAATTGCTGCTTGTTGTGTTGTTTGCTCACTTGTCTGTTGTTGCTTACTCGAATTGTGAACATTATCCAGAATTTGGCATGATGACCGGCCAGCAGCACCCGTCGTCCGCTCGTGGGGACATGGGTATGGCTCAGTCCACGCCTACGTGGTCGAGCCACCTGCAGCACCACCAGCAGCAACAACAGCAGCAACAGCAGCAGCAGCAGCAGCAACAACAGCAGCAGCAGATGGGGACGCCCATGAACCACGCGCCCGTGTCCACGCCCATGCACGCGCCGACGCCCATGCCGTCCCCGGCCCATAGTGCTGCGGCCAATGCGTCCGCTGCGGCCGTCGAGTGGAAGCTCGCGGGCTTTGAGATTCACCACTCGGACGGCTCGCAGAACGTCTCGCGGCCCATCTACCGCTGTCCGCACTGCAAGCGCCTGAATGATGTGGAGATGATGTCCAACGGTCTGGCCGAGCACAGCCCGCAATGTGTGTTTTCGAGCCTCATGTACCGCTCTCAACTGGAAGGAGCAGCTGCGGCCGCAGCCCAACAACAACTCCAGCAACAGCAGCTGCAGCAGCAGATCCAGCAGATGAACCAGCAACACTACCTGGCGACCCACGGGACTCCACGAGCCTATCACCAGCCTCAGATTCAGGCTCAGCAGCCGCAGGTTCAGTCCTCGGCCATGAGCATGTCTCGGGCTGCGGCCCACACGGCGTCCATGGCCCCACTGGACGTGACCACCACGGACATCCACGCGACGTACCAGGTGAACGACAATGGCAATGACCCGACGGGCGACAGTGCGGACCAGTCGCCCAAGACCCTGGCCGCGCTCATGGGCTCTTCTTCGTCCTCATCTGGGACTGGGGGAAGCCACCGTCCCGTGCTCACGATCTCTCCGTACATGAACAAAGTCACGGCGGGCAGCGACGACTCGGGCTCGGACGCGAGTCCCGCAGGCAATCTGTTCGCGAGCAACGCGTTCCGCAACCAGATGGAGATCTCCGAGGTCACGAGCCACCTGGGTGGTCCAGACAAGCAGCTTCAGGCCTCCGCCTCGAGCTTCTTCGAGGAGAAGCCTGAACATGAAGAGCACGACCCGACCGCCAATGACGACATCGGCTCGGATCATAACAACCAGCTGTCGCTCGAGGACAACAGCGTGACGCTCTCCGTAGGCGTGGGTACGGCGCTCTTCAACGAGATGTCAAGCATGGGCATCAGCTTGGACCAATTCGACCAGAAGCCTATGGGTGCTGGCGGCTTCAACCCGCTGGCCGACTTCGCCGAGATGGGCGACGAGGACCAGGTCTTCTACATCCTCGCGCGCATGTACACGGACGTGCAGAACCGCAAGCTCGGGCTTCCAGCCTTCGACCAATTCCAGCGCATGGTACGTCCGTCCTCTTGTGATACAACCACGCTCTTTCTTTTTATAAATAGGTACACGCAAAGGCTAATCGTTTCTATCACCTGTGTACCTACCTACAGCTTGGCTTCTACACGGAGAGCCAAAACGATGTGCAGACGCAGGTTCTATTCCACGCGCTGGAGGATGTGGGTCTGCCGGAGAAGGAGCAAGTGGACATCACGAACCGCTTCACGCTCGAGCTGCAGCAGCACTCGGACGCCGTGCACTCGCTGCCTAAGTATCAGCACAACCTCGTGATGCTGCGCGAGGACGCGCTCATGTACTACTGGAGCCAGTCGATCCAGAGCTTCGGCGTCAACTGAGTCGGACGCACAGAGCGCAATAGAGAATGGATGGGTGGTGGACAAGAGCCAAGCGATGGGTGTGTCTAAGTCAAGAGAGCGTGTGGCGTAGTTTACATGGAGTACGTACTACTTTTCTGTATCGTTTCGTTGTCAGTCGATGAATGGATGGATGGATATGTATATATGCCGACTCAAAAGTGTCCATCCGTGGTGGTCGATCTCTCTATTTAGTGTCCTTCGAGCTCAAGACCCGCGACGTCGAGCCTGTAGATAATGACGCGGCCGTAGAAGTCCGTGCTCCGGTTGAAGCGAATGCGCAAGGCGTTCACCTCCGAAGCTTCACAGGGAAAGACCTGGAGGTCGTTGGCGTCCTCGGGCTCGATATCACCCTCATTGCCAACTTGATCCCAGCGGTCGGTGATGGAGTTCCTGGCGTGGACGACGACGTCCTGGCCCACAAAGCCGCCCTGGAACATGATGGAGACGCTTGAGACGCTCACGCGCCGCTGGAACTGCAGTAGCAGCTGCTGCGGACTACCCTGCGCCGAGTTCCAGCAGGTCGTGACGTCCGGCGTGAGCATGTGCTCGGCGCCGTAGAGCGTCTTGTTGCGGTCGAGGACGGACGAAACGCGCACGGTCGTGCGCGGGTCGCTCACCAGCGATTGTGCACATGGTTGTGTTGCTGACGCACCTACGCCGCTGCTGCTGTCGACGACGGCGGCGGCACCATGGAGCTCTTCGCTTCCAGCCGTAGTGTCCATTCGGCTGTGCTATTCAGCTCGCTTGATTGACAATCAGAGCAGCAGTGCTGGTACAATAATGACACTCTAACTGTGTGCTGCGACACCCAAAATCAGGATCATGCTGCACAACTTATGTACGCCACCTCATTCTGATAAAAAAGCTTTCAAATATTATGTGGACTACACTACCAAAGCTTCGAGATTTTGCTTCTCTTTTTCGACTCACCATCCCGCTATCAAATTCAACAGATATTCCTATAGTAAAGCGTGAATTATCTCTACCTAGTGAGTATCAGTATCATCTATCTAAGGTATCAATGGTTATAGGGAAGGAGACGACAGAAAAACAAGCAAAAAAGTGAGGGGGGGAGGAGGGAGATTGGATCAAAGAGCTCCTCCATTTGAGCTTCTCGAACATTGAGCAACGCGCCGCCTGATCATCAAGAGACCAAGCGCCGACAGATAGGATTTCGATCCGTTCATTACCAGCCTTAACACCAAGCAGATAACAGCAGCAGACACGATGGCGAAAGCTCTGTGGGCCCCCGTCAAGTGGGCACAGCGCAAGGACTCGATCTACGTGACCGTGGACCTGCCGGACGTGAAGGACGAGAAAGTCAAGCTCACGAACACCAACCTCACCTTCAGGTACATGCAATTTACAACCGAGCGATCAGTGTATGCAGACTGTGTATGTATGTATGTATGGCTGACTGTATGGGGACTGTGTGCATTAGCGGTACGAGCAATGGGCAGAACTACGAGGTGTCGCTGGACTTCTTCAAGGAGGTGGACGTGGACGCGAAGGAGAGCATGTGGGCCAAGGCGGACCGCAATGTGCACTTCCACATCGTGAAGAAGGACCAGGGCGCCGAGTTCTGGCCGCGCCTGCTCGCGGACAAGCACCTCGAGAAGACGAACGTATCGGTCGACTGGTCCAAGTACGCGGACGAAGACGAGGAAGAGGAGCAGGGTGGCTTTGACATGAGCGCGCTCAACGGCGGCGGCGGCTTCGACATCAACCAGATGATGGCCGCGCAGAACGCCGGCGGCGGCATGATGGGCGACGAGGAGAGCGACAGCGACGACGAGGAGCTGCCGGACCTCGACCCGTAAGCAGCAACCGATGTGCACGTGTGCGATCCAGCGAATGTGTGGAAATCCATCCACCCTGCTTGCGGTGTGCAACAGCGGAGTGTGAGCGCGTCGCTCTCATGCGGGAAATGCATTGCCATAAACTGGGAAATAGTGATTGTTGTGAAAAACATCGAGTCCGCAATGCGTTGCTGTTGTTGCTCCCCCACGATTGTGAGTCGGGTGTGAGGCAGATCTTTCGTATCTACAGTACGTGCACATAAGTCTTGCATAACGCGTCAGAAATTTGCTTGAGCATCAGTTAGGATGCCTTGTTCCAAGACACCACCATCGTTGCTTTCTTGACCACAATTAACAAAAGCGAGAAGCGCACCCTCGCCTGTAGCAAAATCAAAGATCGCTGTTGACTCACCAAGTCAGGAGCTCCCCCAGCAATCATCGAAAGCACTTGACTTGGGTACACTTTCCATAAGAACCAAAACCAAAAACCAGCTTATAAAGACGCTGACCGACCACCTTACTTGGGCAGCGCTGGGATCGCTAGGATCCGACACGTGATGTAATGGCAGATCTCCTTCTTCATGCGGAGGGGGCGAGGCAGAAGAGCCCTTTGTCGTCCGGATGCTTGCGGAAGCGCATGTTGGAGAACAGGATCTTGCGCACCGACGACTTCCACACGGGCGATTTGCGCTGGTCGCTATTGGCACAACATTTACAGATGGGTACATGCGTCATCAGCTTTCACGTGAGCCAAGTTTCCATACTATGTATCAGTGTTTGTGATCCACAACAGGCGAGATAATGCACCTCTCGAGCTTCCAGTTGAGTTGGCTCTCGTACTGCTTCTCGACAAAGTCGCAGATCTCCTTGAACGTGCCCTAGAGATAGCACAATAGCAATTTAAGCTGATAGTGAGAGCTCCCAACGTAGTGATGGCATAAAGCAGGGTCAGCTTTCTCACGCACCTTGCCCTGTGGCAGCACTGCCAAGGCGTGTGATATCATATCGCCATAAGTTACACTCGCGACCGGCTTTCGGTACTCTACACAGCACAACATGAGGACATCCAGAGACGTCAGCTAAACAAGATTATCAGAGGCCAAGCAGACCCCAAGTCAAGCAAGCAGAGAGATGGATCACGTACGGTTCTCGGGGACCTCGGACGGGTCCTGATCCTGGCACATGGGACAGTACCACGTCTCAGGTGGGTCCTCGGCGTCGTCAAGGCCGATGCAGCCCATGTGGTACCAGTTGGACCGGTCGAGACACTTCTTGTTGTCGCACGCGATCATGTTCCCGTGGCTCGAGCCCTTGCAGACACAGTACACGCGCGCCTTGCGCTTCTTCTTCTTACTGTTGCTGGCGTTGCCATTGTTGTTGTTGCCACTAGAACTAGAGCTCTTGCCATTGGAGCTCTTGCTACCACGCGAGCTGGACTTTGCGTCCGAGGAGCCCTCGCTGGACGATGGCTTGCGCTTGCGCGGCGCGTACGCTGGCTCGTCGTACTCGTCGTCCTAATGAACATAAAGGTTTAGTCATTTCTACAGACTCAACAGCGTGTCAACGACAACAAACACAAGCATACCTCGAGACGATTATCGTCCTCATCGTCGTCCTCATCATCATGACCTTCCTCTTCCTCCCGCTGGTTCGGGTAGTAGTCGTAGGCGCTATCACGAGCGCTGTCGTCGATGTCAAAGTCCGAGTCAGCGTCGGTTTCAATATTGATCGGCAGCTGGTTACGTCGGTAGTTATTCTCCTTGTCGCTGTCGTCACCGGCTACCTCATGGGAGAAGTGGTCGTCTGCGTCCTGGTCAACTTTCGAGCTTGTCAGCTGCACGAGAGACACACACAGAGACATAGAATGAGTCGCTTATAAATACAGAAGCAAGTAACAGTGTTACCCAATACATGCGCCGTACATAAGACACGAAAGACGAAATGCTTGCACTCTCGTCTGCGCGTTGGCACTCCTCGTTGAAGTGCCTGCAATGAGAAGATAACAAATGACAGTATGACACAGCTGAGTATTCAGCTTGTATAGACATATACACCACGCAAGAAGTAACAACAAACGCACCGCGCCACTGCGACTGCGAGCTGCTCTCGCGAGCTCCCGGGGACCTCCTGGATGTGGTGGTACGCCATGTACCGCCGCAGCGCATTCGCCTGCAGACATGCGCACACCCGTCACAGACATTCTCCGTCAACACATGACACACACATCCACCCCTTCATCTCTCCATAAACATGCAACCGCGAAACAGCACGTACCCGCAGTTTCGTAAAGTCCACGGCGACGTTGAGCGGGTACTCGCTGCGCACACTGTGCACGCGCGGCGCAAATGGTTTGCGCACGGCCAGCGGCTCGTCGCCATAGGACACACTGCCACCGCGCGCGTCGACGGTACTGCTGCTGTTGCTGTTGTTGCTACGGGCGTTGCCCTCGTGCTGCGCGGCGTGCGGCGGCGGGTACGCCATCGTCAATCCGTCCGTCCGTCGCTTGCTTGCTGCTTGCTGCTTGTTGCTGTTGCGTTGCGTTGCGTGCGTGTCGGGCCGAAATGCTCAAATAGATTCGGCGCACGTGCTGGTCGTAATTTATCAGGTCCGCGCACTGGACCCAGCAGCAACGCATACAAATCGACTTCGAAGGGGTATATAGTTTAATAATCCACAATTGTAGATAATAAAGCAGATTGGTTTTTATTAGTAGTACATTACAAAGACTGGTGAGAACGAACGAGTGAAGCTGATGTGCAGTATCGAGTTTGGAATAATGATGGCATGATGTAAATTACTGCGCATCAGTTAGCTTACAGGTGTTTGACTGTAAGAAAACATATGCTGTACCCAAACCTTCAATCTGAGTCCTGGTCAGATTTGGCCACCAAGTCTGATCTTGTTGCTCGGCTCAGATCTGCTTCGCCTGACCTTCTTCAGACCCTCTCACCAAGCACCAATGTTGCTTCGTGCAACTCACGCTATTCATGCTATAGATCCACCACTGGTGCCAATCGATCACCTCATGCTATGGATGCGTTTTTCAAATATCTTTGTGTTATTTTGCGAATGGATGAATCGTTTTGTTCATGTACCAATGTGCGTTGCCTCTCTGCTCTCTCTCTCTCTGATTCTTGCATTTCGTTCACCACACATACACACACGAGGGCACGAGAGCGGGGGAAGACTTAAAATTCAAACGAGGCCGTCTTCTCCAGAGTAGAGCGCCGCGCGGCTGGTGTCGCCTCCTCCTCCTCCGGCGCCTTCTTTGCAGGAGGCGCGCGTCGCACGATCTCCACCACGCGCGACGGGATCTCCACCTCGCGATGAGGCTGCTGCTGGTGGCTGCCGGCGTTCACGTGCATCGATGTTATCTTCTTCTCGAGCTCCAAGCTGCGCTGCCGGCGCTGGTCCTCCTTCAAGGCGGCTTCGCGACGACGCTGGTGCTCGACCTGCTGCTTCATCATCGCCTCGCGCTTCACGTCGCCAATCAGGGACGAGCGCGGCACCGGCGCAACTTCTTCTTCCTCGTCGAGGTCGTACTCCTCACCGCTCTCAGATTGGTCGAACGAGAACGACTCCTGCGCGGCCAGTTGCGCTTTCTGCCGCTCCAGCTCGGCTTGTCGCTCGACTTCGCGCATCTGCTGCTCCCGTTCCGCACGTTCGCGCTCATGCTTCTCGCGCTTCAGACGGCGCTGTTGCTCCAGCATCGCCTCCTGGCTCTGGCGCTGCTGCTCGAGCAGCTTGTCAGCCTCGATGCGCTGTCGCTCTTCCTCGCGCTCGCGCTCTACCGCTAGCAGCTGGTGCTCGAGCGCGAGGCGCTGCGCCTCCTCCTCGACTTCCTGCCTTAACGCCTCTTCGTGATACCGTCTCGCTTCTTCTGCTTCCTGCTGCTGTCGTCTCGCAGCGGCCTCGGCGGCTTCCTGCTTCGCCTCTTCGTGTCGTCGTGTCTGCTCGATCTGGTACGCCTGCTCGCGCTCCATCTCCTCGAGACGCAGCTGCTCCGACTCGTATTCCTGCTGCTGACGTTGCGCCATCTCGTGTTCTTCGTCCGCGTGACGCTGCAACTCGACACGGCGCTGCTCCGCGACTTGCTGTTGCTGCTTCTCGTCTGAGAGCCGCGGGTGATCCGGATTCATGCTCTGTCGTCCGCCGTGGTGCATTCTTCTCGCAATCGTAAAGTTCTGGAAGTCCGTGATCGACGCGCCGCCATTGCCCGAGCCTGGCGCACCACCGCTACTACCATTCATACTGCCACTCAGACTGCCATTGCCACTGTTACTGAAGCCGTTGTTGAGGCTGTTGGGCGCCTGCTGCGTAAACGACGTGCGCTGCGGCAGATGCATCGGTCCGCCGTTATTGATGCGGAACGCCATCATGAGCTTGTCGACCCAGTCGTTCATCTCCATCTCCGTGCCGGCCGCCACGAGCAACCGACGCTCGGGCGCGTTCACGGCGATGCGCCAGATCGTAGACGCCGAGCTGCCGGTCTTCATGCTGTCCATTGGCATAACTTCCACCATACCCTCATCGCAGCCTGTGAGGTCCACTTCACCGCGCAGGTCCCCGTCCTCAAACGTGAAGTACTTGAGCTTGGACGGCGTGAGCACAAAGTATCGCGGCTTCCAGTTCTTGCGTCCGAGCAGGCCCGAACCCGAGCCTTTCTTGAATAGCACACCCGTGCGCAGGATCTGATCCGACTGGCTCATCGCTTGCTAGTTCGCTGATGGAGGCGTGCGCTGTGCTGTGTGTGCTGTGCTGCTTTTTAGTACGAGGAGGGCAGACCGATGGCGATCTGATCTACTGCTGCGCTGGCGTGTGCTTTCGTCACGCGGACCAGTCAAAATGAATGACCAGGTGGTGAAGTCGGGTGAACGAGAGAAGATTTACTGGTACTCGATGCTGCTGCTGCTGCTGCTGCTGCTGTGCTGGTAAACTGCGTGCGTGGGCGCGGGCGAGTGCTGCAGTGGGGGCTGACGTCCGTGTGGAGTGCGTTGCGTTGGTCTCTTTTCTCTGTCTGTTGTGTCTGTCTGTCTGTGCGAATAGCGGGCGCCGCTTGGTCTGCGTCGCGCGATTGCCGAGTAAGAGAACGGAATGATTCTCTCTGTGGATTGTGCAGTTTGTCCGGATGCTTCGCAAAATCTACTCTTCCTTGCCTGTATAGTCGCATGAGGGCGCTCTAATCAGGGTAAAATCATGAGCTATTTGGTTACATGTCGCACGATTGCGCACGCAAAGGCTCGTTTTCTTTTGATTTTCGGTGACTGAAAAGGAGAGCCCTTTATTTGAGGCTCTACACACCTGAGCATAAACAGTTTTTGGATAAATCAGAGTAGTGTATACACGTGTATACACTCGAGCTCCAGAAAATCCGCTGTTCAACGCAGACGAGATATAGAATTGGTGGCTGATTTCTGTCCACAACTAAAAAATCTGAAAAAATAAATTGAAACGAGCCATAGAGAGAGACCCTTGTAAGTATGATATCACACATTGTATACTAGTAATCAGCAGTAAGAAGGTATCTTGAGCTGTATCACACAATGTAGATTAGGTTACGAGGATTTTGATCTTACACAGGCTTGCAAACTGAAAATTCACTGACTAAGTTGAGATATCAGCTTCTTCAAACAAGCCGAAAAAACTGATCCCACCTTTTCACCTTTTCTCCGTTTCTGAAGACAAGGGCGGAACGGACGTGCCGAGGCGCGTGCGCGCACGGTCCATTGTCACGACACCCACTTCAGCACGTATCACCACCCAATTCCCCTTCACACCTCCAGGTGCTAATCGCAGTGTGCTCGGTGCCACATCTGCCTGCTGCTATTGTTGTGTGTCCGCACAATGTATAGAGACAGCACCGCTCCACTCGGCTCTGTGCACACGATCGCGAAGCTCTCTCTCTCTCTCTCTCTCTCTCTCTCTCTCTCTTGGTTGTGGTCACAATGCACGATGGGGAACACTCAATGTGTCACGCTTCTAGTCTGAAGATCCGGATTCGCTCTGCATGTCGTCCCACAGTACAGTGTGCAAATACAAGAGACAACATACATGCTCCATTACCAAGAGCAAAATGCCTCCACACTTGCGCTCAGATTCATGATATTTGCTGTCATTTGACCATCACTACAAAGCTCACATGACCTGCGGTACTCACTGGATAAAGACCACTTGACCACGACGGACAATGAGCTCGGTCAAATACGAGCTTCTCTATTCATGAGCTTGGTTTACCACTATTCCAGCAATGAAGCAGGGGCTATGTGCCTCAGCTGCCTCTATGGCCCGTCTGGTCATTGGGGCTTCTATCACTCTCCCTATCGCCACTCGCTGAGGCGCTTCATGGCTCCGCACTTGCTGCATGCCGCGGCCTTTTTGTTGTTCTTCTGGCCGCAGCCGCGCTTCACGCACTCCCACTGCTCGGACACCGCGAGCGATGTCGGATTCGGTGCACGGAAGCCGCTCGCGTGCACAGTGCCCACGCCCTCCTTGCCCGCCTCCTGGGCCTTGATGCGTTCGAAGAAGCTGCGCACGTCCACAGGCTTTCGATCCGCAGTGTCGCTGCTGGTCGCGGGGGTCGCTTCGTTGGTGCTGGCGTTATGCTGCTGCTCGGCTGGTTCATTGTTCTGTTCAAAGGCGTTGGACGCGCTGGTGGCTTTGGCTGTTCCATTATCATGATGCTCTCGCCCACCATCGCCAACGCTGCCATCGTCACTGCTCACATATTTCTTCTCCTTCTTGTGCTTCTTGCTCTTCTTCTCTTTCTTGTGTTTCTTCCGCTCTCGTCGCTTGTCATTTGTGTTTTCGCTGCCGCTATCATTAGTAGTGTATCTGCTGCGCTCTCTGCTATCACTGCGACGTCTACTGTGGCTCACACTAGAGCTACGGCTGCGATCGCGGGCACTGCGTCGTGACTGTGGGCTGCGACTTTTGCTCCGGCTGGGACTGCGACTCGAGCGCTGCGCGTCGCGTCTTCCTCCACTGCGCGAGCGGTTGCGTGTGGTGTTCGGATACCGGTGCTTGCTTGGCAATGGGCTGCGGCTTCTGCTGAGACTGCTACTCACCGAGCGTCGATAGGCCCTGGTTCTGCTACGACTGCGCTCGGCGCGTCGTTGATGATGGTGCCGCGCAGATGGCGAGTAGCTTCGGCTTGTGCTTCGCGCCATTTTGTTTCGTTTCCTCTTGCAGCGCCAAGAAAGAGGCTGGAAACAATGAAAAGGACACCCGCTTAGTTCAATTGTAGATCAAATAGTACCATCAGTGCGCGTGGGTCGATTTTGGAATATGTAGCGAAGCACCGGCTATTAGAAATAGTATCCCGCAGAGTTGATTTCATCACGTATTAATCTTTCGCCTTTTACTAAAGATTACCGTGGAATCGACTCACTGACTGCGGCTTCAACCAATTTCTGGATCTCCCCTCGTGGGAGGAACACCTCATTCTTTCATATATACCTTTCCCCATGTATCATCATCTCTCTCAACCCACTTCATTCGCGTGCTCTACATTCTAACTGCCCACACGCAGGCGTCCATTCGATCTGAACACATCCTACTGTACTTGGGACTACTCTAGTGTCTCTCCAGCCAGCCACGGAAGTGCGAGAACTTGTGCCGGCGTTCTTCACTCTGGAGCGCCTGCAGCTTCTTCCTACTGCAATTGATGTAGCTCCCAACACTACTGGTCACTTCTTCATTGGTCTCCCCAGTCAGCCGCTTCTCGTTCTGAGTGTCCGGACTGGCGCGACACCTGTTCCTGAAGAAGCAGGGGAAGTCTGCGATGGACGCTCGCGACGAAGAACTGTTCTCCAAGCTGGTAAGCGAGTGGTTGCTGGACGAGCTGGCCATGGACGTCGAGCGCTTGGATTCCGATTGTTGTTGCTGCTTTATTACGGCGACCACGGTGGAGAGGTCGTCCAAGCTCATCTCGCTACTGTTGCTCGTGTGGCCGCTGACCCGCTTTGTGTTTTGCATATTGGGCACTACAACGTTGCGGACGTCGCCTAGGTCCACGATGGACATCGGTGGTGAGGGCAGCGAGGTCACAGAGGACTCATCGGAGTCCACGTTGGAGAGCTCCCAGGTCGGCTGCTGTGGCTGCTCCTTCTCGTAGCCGGACGACACATTCTCCCTCATGACCCTGACGCTTGTCCGACACTGCTGCCGGGATGATTTACTCCTGGGAAAGTCAGCGATGAACGCGTTCATACCTGTTGCTATGACGATCTCAGGCAGTGGTATGTGGTGTGGGTGCGGACGTCATCGGTCGCGGTCAAAGCGACTTTTGTAGTGGCGGCTGGCGGTAAGTTCATCACGGCAGTTGCGAGCTATAGCTTGTCGACCCAGAGACTCATCCCCAGCTCGGAGCCGGCCGAGAGCAACAGCCGTCGGTTCTTGGTGCTGACGGCGATGCGCCAGATCGTTGAGGCCAACTTGCCCGTCTTTTTGCTGTCCACGGGCATTACTTCGATGGATGCCAACAGCTCACCTGTGTCCACGTGCTTAGCGCGGAGGTCCACTCCGCCCTTCCGTTCGCCGCCCTGGAAGTCAAAGTACTTGAAGGTCGACTTCGTGAGCTCGAAGAAGTACCGGGTCTTCCAATTGTACCTTCCGAACGGATAGCCCAGGCCTGGCCCTTTCTTGAAGAGCACACCCATGTGCAGCGTTTGTTTGAGGCGTCTGGTATTGATCACGACTGACTGGATGAAGTTACTTGACGAAAGGGAGGAGAGTCTGTTTGACAATCAATGATAATGAGAAATGAGCGAGAGGCCGAGTGGGTATCCTAAGGCGCTTATGGGCCGCTCCTGGGGAAAACATCATGTAAATTCACCAGTTCGGATTCGCTGGCTCACACCAATTGGACGAGGCCACCCCACCCCCACCGTGCAGTGCGTAGAAGTATAAATATATACTACACATTCGTGATGTCGTCTGCATATTTGCGCATGCAGGATCTTCAAATATCGAATCCGACTCGCAAAAATCTTTCATAAAATACATGCCGGCTACTCTGCCTTCGCCCGGTTCTCGTCCTTACTCTGCAGCGTTACCGTAAATCGAGCTCTCCATGCCAGTCACTCACCAGCGTCGTGAGCTCATCGCTTCAACCTCTAGTGACGAGAGAACCACTCGCGGAAGCGCGCGAAGCGGTGCCATCGTCGTCGCTCTCCGTTGCATTTCTCCATCGGCTGGGCGCTCAATCCTCCGCAGTTCTTCTCTTCTTTCCCTCCCTCCTCTTCATAGTCACTGACCGCGTGTCGAACTTCGCTCGGGAGCTGCGCGTCCATGCTCAGGCGCCGACGTAGCCGCACACCGTTGTCCAGACTCATGCGTCGTCGGCTACGCGAGAAGTTGTGGAAGTCCGCGATGGACTTTGGCGGCGGCTCCAAGCTTAGGTCTGGGAATTCAGGCAACGATTGGCGCTCCGAGCAGTAGTACGCCTGGCGGCGTGGCGGCGGTGTACTGAGGACGGTGGTGGTGGCGTTCCTGTTTGGATCTCCATAGCCTACCGGACTCTCACTGCTGTCAGTATCGTTGCGCTTGAACTCCTTGCCGACCAGTCTGTGCACGGCGTCGTCATAATCCCCGAGTGTCTCGTACGTTGCTCCAGCTCCTCGCGGTGACGAGATGGAACCATTGGAGTCTAGAACTGGGAAATCCCAGAGCTGCTGCTGACTGTCACCACCACCTCCGATAGAAGTGTGCTCACCCACTGCGCCGATGCTCATGCGGTGTCGTGGAACGGAAACCACGGGGAAGTCGACGAGGAACGTGTTCCCTCTAGCCATCGGGTTGTCCGGCAGCGACATGCGGTGTGGACGCCGGTGGTGCTGGTGCTGGTGCTCATGGCCAATGCTGTGGCCCCGAGCGATCTCGAGCGCGAGCTGGAGCTGCTTGACCCAGCGGTTCATCTCCATCTCGGAGCTTGCGGACAACAAGAGCCGTCGGTCGTTCGAATTGATGGCGACGCGCCAGATCGTCGAAGCCGACGTGCCCGTCTTCTTGCTGTCGCCGGGCATCACCTCGATGCTCGTGAGCAGCTCCTTAGTCTTCCTGTCCTTGGCGCCCAGGTCCATCTCGCCCTTCCACGCGCCGCCTTCGTAGTTGTAGTACTTGAGCGTCGATGGCGTGAGCACGAAGTACCGGGTCTTCCAGTTACGCCGTCCGAACGGGTAGTCGATGCCTGAGCCTTTCTTGAAGAGCACGCCCGTGTGCAGCACATGGTCGCGATGAGGGAGTGTCATGGTGACTGGACGCTCGATGCTGAAGCTCAGTGGAGGAAGGTAGGGACTTGAGCGTCACTTGGCGAATTGCGAACTGCTGGCTGTACCCAGCCAGATGGATCAGGACGACTGGGCTGCTTGGTGGCCGTTATAGCCACCACCACTTCATGTTGGACTCGCCTCTCAATTCTCAACGCGTGATGCGTGACTCGCCGGCGCCCTTCCCCCTCGTCACGGTTTGAGTGAATGAATCTCGATGAGCGAATCCTTCGCCCAACAAACAAAACGATAGTGGAAGCTCGAAGCGCCAGCAGCCAATAACAGATGCAAAGCCACTGCTGACAACATGCGGACGTTTCTCATGTAAGCAAGCAGCAGGTGGTAGCGAAACATAGGGCGCTGTTTAAGATTTATTTAGAATTCGCGTGAGTTAGTTGGCCATTGTGACTGGACGAGACGCCTGGTGAGCGCGTACGTGTCACTGTATTCAGCAATGGGTGGGTGGGGGAAGCAGTGCCTGCGAGCGGGTATAGCTTCCAAGAAGGAGCGAGCCTTCGTCATTGGCTGAGGCTTACGAATTGGAAATGGGTACATCTTTGCATGTCTCTTTCCAATTTTGCGAAACTTCAGTTCAGTCTTTCGCTAGTGGCTTTAGCGTTGGTGTTCAGTGGCTGAAAGCGTACGTTGTGTACAGTAGAGTAGTAGTGCGGAGCGCGCGAATCGGCAGTCTCAAGCCCACGATGGCTACAGTTTGGCTCCAGGAGCATCTCTCAGATGCGTCGGAGCAGCGCACAAGAAGGAAATAAACACAATGAGCTTGAAGGAAATATCGTCGCCGGCCTTCATGTGAAGCGGAGGTTCAGTTGCCAATTCTGCTTGGGATGAATGTTTCACGTGCGACATGCCCAGCAGCTGTGCCTGCTTGGAATGTATGTCGCTTTTGTGATAGATAACACTGTAGTGGATATGACCAGCACTCCGCTGTGGCTTGTAACACCATCTTCATAGAACCACCAGCAAACTTTGGACGGATTGGGAGAGCGCGGAAGTCGACATGTGGGGAATGGAGGTACTCAAATGCTGCATTTGTTTTAATCGTGTGTAGGTGAATGGGTACGATATGACCACGCTCGTGGGCGGGAACAACCCGCGAAGTCTTCTGCTGGTGGTCTACGCAGGTGAGAGGAAAGCGCGGCGTTATGCTGCAGTTAAGTGCCACGCACACGTGCAACTAATGATGGATGTCGTTGCGGTTGGTATGTACAGATGCAGCAAATCGTGGCTGTAGTGTGTGCCAGTGGCTCCGCTCAAGGCGTCTCTAGTTCGACCAGAAGGATTGGTTGACAGCTTGACTGCGCCTGTCGGCTTTTGGTGTATGCCCGATGTGATACCGCAACCAACTCGACAAGTGAACGACCCACATCAATCATGCCAGACTCTGTATCCCTGGCCGCGTTTCCTTCAATACCTGTTGCAGACAAAGTACCGAGGAGCGGTTTGCGCTCTACTGAGCGAACTTCCGTTACAGAAATATGCATGAGCGTGTCAAGGTGGTCGGTCTGTCCAGCTTTACAAGTCAAGCTCAGTGTCTCATGATAATCATAAAGAAACAAGCAAGAGCGTGCTTCACTCGAGTGCGCAGCGAGCAAGCTACGCAACTAGCTTGACCTGTGTGCTATCGCAAAGCGTATGGCGACCTACGGGCCGTTCGAAGTCCGCAAGCGCTGCAGTGAGTCATCGCTGTCACAAGAAAGTAAAGTAGCCAGCCCCGCCTGCGTGCTGTCCCTAAGGAAGCGGCGCGGCTCTGAACAGGCGATGTTGGCGCCTGGTAGTGTGGTGGGTTAAATCTTGCCTCAATCGGTCAAACTGGCAGTCAGCCCAGCCCACGCACGCAGTCATCGTGTGCCGCTGGTAGCAGCACAGAAACGAGCGATCAGTCCGTTGCGTTTTCCAAGATGGAAACCGCGCATTGACGACGAGTGAAGAGAAAGACCGCGACTCATTGCAGTATTTGTGAGCCATACATGGGATGTTTGGACGAATCACGCCATATTGCGAAGAGATCCTGAAACCAACGTGTCGAGAGGTTTCAGACCTCTGAAGAGTCATCGTGGGCATCGATATCGAGCTCCAGCGTGCTTTCGAACTCAAGGCTGTGTCTGTGGAGCTGAAGATGGAGGCTGCAGGCGGCGCTTCACGAGCGTGTGAAGCGTCACTGACGTTTTGCTCTGCGGCGTCTGGTCAGTCTGTGGTGCCTCTGATGGTGCCACTGCTGATGTGGCCAAGAGCGCACGAGTTCTCGTTTGACTCACTTTGCTTTCGTCCGAGAAGAGCACAAACAGCGCCGCATCCAAGTTGTGAAGCATTGCGGAAGTCAGCGTCGCTGTCAAGGAGAGAAGGGGCCAAAAAGCGTTCGTCATTGCGAGCATCGTCCGAGCAAATGGTGACCGCCAAGTTCCAAGCGATTGTCGCTCTCTCTGCGACCCTCGCGTTAACTGGAGCGCATGCGAAGTATAACTTGCGCGAAAGTGCTGCGCTCGCCAAGTCCGCTGACAACGCTGACGCTGAGAATGTCAACTGTGCTGTCGGTCCGTGGACGATCTCGGTGTGCAACGAAGGCAAACAAGTGAGAACGCGCGAGATCACAGTTGAACCGAAGGGTCATGGCCAGGCGTGTCCGTCTCTCAGGCAAGTGATCCCGTGCGAGCCAGTGCACTGCCAGGTGGGTGAATGGAGCGACTTTAGTATGTGCAACAAGGACGGATACAAGACAAGGTCTCGCACGGTGGTTCAGCCTTTATATGGCGGTGCGGTGTGTCCTCGTGCTGAGGATACTGTTCGGTGCAAGAGAGTCGACTGTCGCGTGTGCAAATGGAGCGATTGGAAGTGTGACCTGGAAACAAAGAAGATGAAGAGAACTCGCTACATTATTGAAGAGCCCCAACAAGGAGGAGCGCCGTGCCCATCAGACCTCGAGGAATACGGAGCACCATGTGGCGAACCTCCTGTCAACTGCGAGGTCAAGACTGTGAACGACGGCACCTGCGACCCCGAGACTGGCAAGCAGAAGCAGAAGTACGAGCAGGTTCATGGACCGCTGAACGGTGGCGACGAGTGTCCAATCGGTAAACCCAACGACGTGGACTGCAAGGTGGACTGCGAGGTCAAGACTGTGAACGACGGCACCTGCGACCCCGAGACTGGCAAGCAGAAGCAGAAGTACGAGCAGGTTCATGGACCGCTGAACGGTGGCG
>JAASGO010000591.1:0-18961 GCA_023334245.1 Globisporangium cederbergense | reverse complement strand
GGCCCCCCCCCCCTTAGTGGATCTTTCGGGCGGCACCGGAAGAAGCGGCTTCTACGCGCAGAAACTGACTCCCCCCCAAAGCCGCAAGCCGTTGCTGTCGCGCCACTCTTCTCATTTCATTTCCTGTCCAAGACAAGACACACTCGCGCGGGCGTCCAACGGAGTGAGTACGAGCGAACGGACGAAGCGGACGACGACGACGACGCCTCGACAGACAGCATACGTCAGCCAATCCGCAGCGTACGACAAGCGAGTTCATCATCATCACGCAGGCGCGCTCCCCACCCTCGCCAAGCGACATTTTGCAAATCTGCTGGCGGCTGACGCTTCCTAAGAACGAAGAGCTACGGTAGTGCGAAGTAGCTGTTGGCTTGGCGTGTGTGAAAGAAGCCATCAGGTCGGTAGTTAATCGAACGATCGCCCACCCAGCGATTCATTTCATTTCTCCTACAGCAGCTCCAGCCCCAATTACAGCACAGTGACCCACATGAAGACGACGATGACAAGAACGAGATCGTTCAGCAACAACGACAGCCAGCACGAAGAAATGGAGCTCAGCTGGCACGCACCGGCCGCTCGGGCTCAGTACGTTACCCGTCAACAACAACAACTCCAGACGCCTCCGCCTCCGCGGCAGCCACCCACGCGTACGCCTCGCGCGCCCAAGCGCTGGCACAACGAAGACAACAGCGTCTTGCGGACGCAGGTCGTGGACAAGCTGCGCACGCTCTTCCCAGCACTCGAGAGCGCCAACCTGAACACTCCTTCACCAGCAGCAACACCAGCGACGACTGCGTCCGTGGTGCAGCGCCTCGAGTGGATGTTGTACAACGCAGCCCACTCTCGCAACGAGTACGCAAACCACTGCAGCCTGGAGCGCCGCGTGCAGGCACTCGTGACGCAGCAACTAGGCACAGGACAGACGCAACAAAGCAGCTCTACAACTTCAAGCGCAAACACCGACTCGACTGCTTTCAGGAAACCAGAGACTACGGAAATTGCGAAATCGACTCCAGGCTGTCAGCGCCAGAGCTGCGCGAAGCGCCCGCGCCGCGCGTCACTCAGCAACCTGTCGTTCGAGGACACGGCTGCTCTTGCAGGACGAAGATTCGTCAGTTTTAAGCGCCAGCGACAGGAGACCGCCGCCCAGGTTGGTGATGTGAGCAGCTACCATTTTGCAGGTAGAGGCTCAAGTGCTACAGCAGCACGAGCAGCAGATATCAGCATGAATGACAACAGCACGCTGTTCTTGAACGACGCGCTGGACCTGGTCTCCCAGGTGTTTCAGTTTCTCGACGGTGACGAGGTCCTGCGTGCGCGATCGGTTAACCGCTTTCTCGCCACCCACGCGCTTAGTATGGTGCACTCGCTCACGCTCGACGCGCGGAGACTGTCGCTTCAGACAAACTTTCCTGGAGGCGACAAACTCACCAAGCTACTCATCAGGTGCACGAATCTTCACAGACTGGTGGTGACGAACAGCAGGAACGCGAACTGCACGCTCTCGGATCTCCCCCGTGGCTACAGCATTCCAGTAAACAACATCAGCAACAGTGGAGCAGCTCATCAGCTTCGACAGGTGCATGGCTACGAAATCCTGGCTCAAGTGACTGCGGCTTTCCACCAGAATGCATGTCTGTCGCTCGAGACGCTCGAGCTGCGCGCGCCCTTCGAGTTCGCCACCGAGAGCGACACGATCCTTGAGTGTCTGCGCTCTCTCGCGCTCCGAAGCACCAGCTTTTTCAGTGGAGCATCACCACACAAGCCAGTAGCAGCAACACTCATGCACCTGATCCTGGACTCGACGTTCCTGGGCGACGCCAGGCTCCAGCAACTGGCGACGCTGATGCAGACCTCATCCTCCTACTTCCAGAACCTCCAGACGCTCGTGCTGCGCGGGAACTTTGCCGGGGAAGCTGGCTGCCAGGCTCTTTTCCAGTCGCTTTACAGCTGCCCGCGCCTTGAAGAGCTCGACATGAGCGGCAACATCCTGACGGACATCGACGCGATGGCTCTAGCGGACGCATTGGAACACGTTGACTCGGTATTACCAGCTCGTAGGAGTTCATTCCAGCCATTCTCGCTGCTTCAGCGCGTGACATTACACGAGAACTACATCGGCATGGACGGCTTCTACGCACTCTCGAGCGCCATCTGCACGCGCCTGCTAGAGATGAGCGATGAGGAAATGGACGCGCGCGGCGACGACTCGAGTCTGATTCAAGTGCGCTGTGAGCGCAACTGCGCGCCGCTGAAGAAGGCCTCGCGCCTGTTCCAGTTCTAGTAGGTGACGGTGATAAAGAAGAAGAGATTCACAGGGCTAACAGAGTTCCAAAGACGTCCGTATGAGCCAGAAAGAAATTACATGCGCTCGAAATACAACTCGCTCGGAAATAAATAGCCCACTCGCCGCCCTGCAGTGTTGACCCGCATCACAATGCAAGTGTTCAGCACATTCCATTGCACACTGCTGCTTGCTCATGGCGCTCGCTTGCTGCTAGTATTCTGCAATACGGAAAATGGTTGAGCTGTGAATGAGCGAAGAGGTGCGGACGGCAGAGAACCCTCACAAGTGATTTGTTTCAAGCTCCTTCCCAGGATGGACGCCGAGGAGCGACGGGCGCTCGAGGCCGAGCTTGCGGCGGAGCTCGTCGGGCTCGCGGATGGCGATGACGATTATAACGACGAGCTGATAGCTGTGCACCATGGTGACAACACGCAAGAAGTGACAAGTAGCCTAGACAGAAGTAGAGACGAGAGCGAGTATGTGCGGCTGGACTTGAACCAACTACTGCGCCAATTCGCGGCTTCCGACCAGGAAACCCTCAAGCAGCGAACTCAACAATCATCTACAGGGCGTGAAGGTGATGGCGAGACACCAGCGATGTCGTGCTCGTGGGGATTGCTGCTCGCGAGCGTCCAGACGAGTGATGCCGATTTTTTCCAGTTCATTCGGCAGGATTTGCACGACATCCAGACGACGTTCTTGATACCTCCGGTTGGTGCAAGTGCGGCTTCAAGTCCAGCTCCCGATGCAGATCCAGCTTCGATCCATGTGAACACTTCACGAAACTCTGGCGACGACCTTCCGGCGTCATCAATACCGGCCATGCTGACGACAATTTCCGAAAATGCTTCATTGCCAGTCGAAAAAAATGGCGCCAAGAACGAGCACATCCAGCCATCTCAAAGTGATCTCGAGCCACAGGCTCATGAAGAGATAGTCTCAAGTGACGATCCTGTTGTGGCTGTTGCACTTCCATGGAACCCAGCCCTTTATTATGACAGAGCTGCTACAGAAGACCAAGTTAGCAAACGAAGAGAAGCGTCGAACTCGACCCAAGACGATAGGTTATTCGGCTGTGCTCTCCCAGCTGAGCCACCGGAGTCAGCAGTGCCAGATCAAGAATCGCAGCTTCTGGACCAAGTAAGTCAGACTCAACTGAAGCTCATCCAAGAACAGCACTTGACTCGGCAGCGGCAATTGCAGAGAGCTCAAGAGGCTCGTCAACTGGAACACGAGCTTATCGCTCGTCAGATTCAGGAGATGGAAACGCGATTCGCAGAGGAAGACGAGAAGCGGAAGCGACGCGAAGTGGAGCAGCAGCAGGCGAGGGAGCGCCTTGCAATGCAGGAAGAAGAAGTACTGATACGCAAATGCATTACTGAAACCCAACGACTCAGAGAAACGGAGCTGATGGTCCTCGAAGAGCGAATATCACGTGTCTACCACGGTTTTTTACAAGAAGAGCAGCGAAATCGAGAGCGAGAGAGGTTGATGATGGCTTCTGAGGAAGCCTTTGAGTGGAGACGCGCGCGCTTTGAAGCCGAGAAGCAGCGACGAGAGCGGCTTATGGAGGAGAAGTGCGTCCTGCGGCGTAGGTTGAACACTGTGATGTTCCAATTAGTCGCGAATCACGAGGCCAAAGTCACAAACCAGAAGAAACAGGAGGACGCGGTCAAGAGGAGAGAAGCCCACGAATTGGCTCTGATGCGTACTGAAGAACTCGCGCAGCGTCGAGTGTTCGCTCAGAGACGAGCTAATGAGGAAGAACGGAATCGGAATCGAGAGCATGAGGTGATGGCGAGTGAGGACGCGTTCGCCAGGGACTGGGCTGTGGATATGTGTCAGCGAGTGAACCGAGAGCGATCGGAAATGGAGAGTGAAGACCGACTGGCGATGGAGATCCAAATAGCAACTGAGAGACGCCAACAGGATGTAAACCGTCTGCTCATGGCGCGAGAGGAAGAGCGCTCTCGCATGGTGCAAGTGCTCGAAATTCAACGACAGCACGTACAAGTCAGGCGCCAGGAGGCCTGTCGACGTATCTTAGTGCATCGTAAGCGCGTTGCGCACTTGGGACTCGCGTGGAGCAGGTGGGCGTGTGTCGTAGCTGATGAGATGGTGGCCGTGCAGCGGATTCAGAGGTGCTATCGAACGTACAGACGAAGGCGACTATACGAATGTGAAGACGAGGCTGAGGCCACAGCGGACTACGCATCAGAGGAGGCCTCCGCTGCAGCAATGGTCGTGCAGTCGGTGTTTCGCGGGTTTTCGATCCGACGCAAGTTCGCAAACGCGCTGGAGATGGCGCAACTTGTCGGTGAAGTTGATGAGATCGAGTTTGGCGAAGTGAACCTTGACGATTTGATTCAGATGCCCCCGGAGCTTGCGGACGGATGGGAGAACCCTGTGCTGCCGGTTTCGAGACCTTCTCATCAACGTTATTATCACCAGCATCAAATTGCAACGTCAGTCGTGAACCATTTTGATGAAGAGGAAGGACCTGAGAGTGGCGACTACGAGGATCCAGAGCAGCCCGAGTATGCAAACTACGCCACTGTGATAGACTCAGTGCTGAATCGAGTAGGCACCGGTAGTGGTGGTGGTGGTGGCTCTCCGTACTCCAACAATGTTGTGGTGCCACAATCACTGCGTTTGTCGAAGCAAGTCCCTATTGAAAACGCGGCACCACCTGTACCAGCTCCACCAGCAAGTTTGGCGTCGAATTTATGGGACAAGATGCGCAAGATGAAGCAGAAGCAGCGCCACGCGGCGGAGGAGCGGTCGCGTGAACAGGACCCGACATACCGCCTGCAGAAATTCATGAGCAAGGGCAACAAGAGGCCTCAGCAACAGATATCATCCAAGACCTTGAACGACAATGACAACCAAGGTCACACCGTGAACACCACGGCTTCAAGTGCGCCGACAATTTCCTGGGGCTCGTCGAATAGCAGTGGCGAGAAGAAGAAGCCGAAAGTCAAGCTGCCGTCACTCGTCGAGCGTCTTCGCAAGAAAACGGAGGCTGCGCGATGACGGGACAATAAGGGAAAAGAAATTCAAGGTGTTTTTTGACACTCCTTCACGAGTCTCAATCTTCAGCGCTTTGCTAGCAGGAGCGACTCTTTCGTCTGCTTCATCATGAGCACGAACACGTCAAAGTCCGCGGTGGCGACTAGGATCTCCGAGCACAGCACGATACTCGACTGTCGGTCGTTTTCGTACGCGTGGCGCACCAGACGGTAGAACTCCGTCACTGTTGACCCCTGCGAGACGATGTACGCTGTTGATAAGACAAGTAAATGGATATCAGCCATGCAAGCAAGCGACTCATCGTGACCAAGAGAGAAACGATGGCGATATGGTTTCCTTGTACCTTCTAATTTGACTTCGAAGAGCTCGAGGAACTGGTTGTAGATGTCCGTGTACTCGAGTTTCATCTCCTCGCTCTCGAGATCGAACTCGTGGCAGTGTGTCTCGGCAAATCGCTCGAACGTTTGCGCGAACTCATCGTCGTCGAAGAAGAACGCGATCACTTTGCTCACGATGTCAGCTCCATCGTCCCCCGCATCTTTGCTGTCGATGGCGCCGCCTTTCGCATCAGCTTTCGCTGCTTTTTTCGAAGTCAGCGCCTCCTTGGACTCGCTGCTGCCTGTGGGTTTCTTCTCGTCGAAGTCGGTGTCGCTACTGCTCTTACTCTCGCTGCTTAGCATGGTGATGGCGGTGCTGCTTGCCCTTCTTTCCTGGTGAAGGATGGTCAATTCGAAATGTTGAGAGCGAAGGTGGACTGCTTCACTATCTCCGATCGGCGAACGAGTCGGCGTGCATCCGTTTCAGAACTACTTTGCTGCCCTCATAATAACGAAACGGCATCAAGGAGATCAAGTGCATCCGTGGAACTGATGCATGCAAGAGAGATCATACAAGCAACGCACTGTGGTTGCCACTCTTCATCATCATCTACTGTATCCGAAGTTGTGGAAAGCCACTTACGAAATCGATTCTTCTTAATCCACTTTCTCTTCTACTCTGTTTTCTTCACCTTCTTCATTCGAGCATGTCTGTCTGGATTCCAATTTGCACCGCTGCCGTGCTTCAGTGTCTTCATTCTTCGAGGGAGGCGCGCGCGTCCATTTTGTCATCCGCTCATAGCTCTGTTGGGTATAGTTAGTGGACTGCGCCTACCTGAGACAGCAGCTTCCTGTGAGTGTACAGCGATGCTTACATTTCCTCATCCTGCGGTTCAGTGCTTTCTCCAGCAGCAAACTCCTCTTCGGTCGCGTACAAAATCTTGAAGACGCTCTGCGCAATCGGATCTGCGTCCGAGCCTTCCGTGCCTTGCAGCAGGATCTCAATGTCGCGCAGCTTGCCAAAGTAAAAGTCACGCTCCTTCTCCAGACCTTCAACCTATTTTTTACACGAAACGAATACTCCATATTAGAAAACAACTCAAAAACAGAATGCAAGCAATGCAGCTTCATACAACAGAACTCAACATACCGCCAGACGCAGCTCTCCATTTTCGTTCGTCAAGGTCTCATTCACACCAGTCAGCTCCTCCAGCTCGCGCTCCAGCTCAGCGTTGCCAGCAGCCGCGACAGGAGCAGCAGGAAGCGCACCACCCGCGCTTCCCACTGGACGACGAGTAGCGCCAGCAGCACTCTTGGCGCCAGTCGCACCCACTCGAGATCCGCCAACTGGTGCTCCTGGCGGCTTTGCAGCAGCTGTGCGCGTGGCGCCGAGGGTCGAAGTCGGCTTTCTTCTCGCTGCTGCTGCAGCAGTGGTGCCAGCGGGGGTCGGTGACGGCGCCGAGCCACCGCCGCTGCCACCAAACTTGCTGGTGTACAACGCGCCACCCTTACCCTTCTCACGCACTGCGATCGCGTCGTACGGCTGACCCGAAGCGTTGAGCTCGTAGAACTTCTTGAACCACTGCATGAACTCGAGGTTGTCCTGGTACTTGCCCCGCACGAGGCGGTCCACTTCGATGTGCTTGTCGATCTTGAGGTTCGTGAAGCACTTCTGCAGCACCTTGTAGTTGTTGATGTACTCGTAGTCCTTGTTCGCGCTCCAGTCGACCTTGGACATGGGCACCTTGCCCGGGTACATCGAGTCGAGGATCATGCACGCGACGGCGCCCGTGCACGTCTGCTCCACTTTGCTCAGGCTCGTGCAGCAGATGCCGTTCACCCAGTCGAGGATCTCCTTGCGCCCGACAAAGTACGTGCCGTCCATCATCGCGATGTTCTGGTCCGCGGCCGCCATGGTTGCTTCAATATGTAGGTTTCAGTGCGTTGCTTGTGCTGATTGGACTGCTCCAGAAAAAAGAAGATTGTGCGGTCAATACGAATGCTATGAAGACGAGCAAGGGCGCATTCGAATCGTATGAACGCGGAGCACTTACTGGTATGCACGTGGAGGCGTTCGTACTGCTGCTGTGAGAGACACACGCGCGCGCTTCTTCTGCTTGGGGCGTGCGGGCTTACGACGACGATGGGGGCGGCTGTCTAGCGACTGACTGACTGACTGTCGTTTCCCTTGAAACAAAACAGGGAAGGCGTGGAGGCGCGGCTGACGGCAGAAATGGCTACTGCCACACGCCAATGTTCAAGCTATACACGGTGGCGTATAGCGTGCAAAGCGATATACGTAACAAAAGACATTCCGACTGAGAGACTTGAAAGCTGATGGCTACCAAAATGAAGCATTCGGTGGCAGCAAGAGTGATTGTAGCTACTGGCGGTTCAGCTGTAACCGCGGTTTAAAAAAATCTGAAGGTGAACCGATGATAAAACTGAGACCAGCGTTTTGAGCGGATGGGTTGATCAGAATTGATTGGGGACGCGTGAAAAGCTCCGCACGACGGACGAGCTGCAATGGGGAAGAAGGCAAGCGGTGCGTGTGGTGAACTGGCGCAGACGCATGTGCTACTGGCGCACTATGATGCTTGTATGTAGTGCTTACTAGCGTTGTGGACATATGCCTTTTCTGCAGGTGGCATCAAGGGCAAAGGCAAGAAGAATGGCGGCTCGCTGGGCGGAAGCGGCAGTGGCAAGCTGAAGAAGAACCCGCAGTTCAAGTCGCTCAAGAAGCAGCAGTACGTTGTGCTATGCATTGGTTATATGAACGTATTGCGTGGGTCGTATTGAGTTGTGTTGCATGGACTGATTTGTTCTGTGTTTTTTATGGTGTGGTGTCGTCACGCAGGACAACAGTGGTCGCGGTTGAGAAGAAGAAGAAGCCCAGCAACAACAAGAAGAACGGAGGAGGCAAAAGACCGATCAGCGTGTCAGAGGAAGTCCGCAACTTCAACGAGCGTATGGCCGGACAGAAGAAGCGCGGTGAAGCGGTCAAGTACCAGGCGAAGAGCCTCAGCATCGCGCCGCCGACGTTTGTGGTCGCCGCGCCGACGTTTTCATTGTACGTTTGCCATGAATTACCATGAGATGTGGTATTAACTTGTTTGGCTTTGCTCTTATGCTAACATGAGCTTTATGGATACGTATCCACAGCGGAGCTCCACCGCCAGTGAAGGAAGTTGAAGGATTCCAGGGCTTTCTCACTACCATGACGGTACACATTGCGCTCTTCGTTTATACCCAGCTCTGTTGCTGCCAGAACGATGACACTCACGACTGTTTTCTCTGGCTGTCGTGTATGCATACAGGCCCCGAAAGACACCCCGCAGCCGCGTGTCGACCCTGAAGCACGGCGCATGAAGCCCGTGCAGCCTGTGTATCAGGGCAGCAACGTGTTTGCGGTTCTCGAAGTGGACGACGAAGAAGAGCAGCTGGAGCAGCACCACCAGCGGCTACAGCATCAGCACCAGCAACGGCAGCAGCTCCTCCTTCAGCAACAACAACAGCAGGAGCAGCAGCGGCTCGTTGCGATGGCGGCCGCGGCGCAGCGACCGCCTCCGTTCCTGCAGCCGGCGACATTTGCGTTCCAGTCGGCGACAGCAGCACCGACTTTTCAGTTCACGCCTCAGGCGCCAGTGCGAACAGCAGCAGCAATAACAGCGGCGACGCCAAACACAGGTGATATCATTGACCCCGATTTATAGACGCGAGCGAGCGAGAAACACAGGCAGCCATGAGATAGATTGAGAAGAAAGAGCAGACAGGGAGAGTGCATTTTTGGAACCAGGCAGCATGAGCAAACAGATTTCCGGCATCATCAGTATGTCATAGAGAACGGAATAGAGTTTGTAGCGTGACGCGTGACGATGCATGCACACGTAGCGTGACGATGATGATGATGATGTGGATGCGCAGCACTTCCGTTTTTCGTGGGGCAATTTTTCGCAGGAGTAGAGAACCAGAACAGACCCTACATAGCTGGATACAGAGGTGCATACGAAAGCAGGTATTCAGAAAACCTCCTTTGTAGAATACCGAGCAGTGACTGAGCGCTATTACAAAGTTCATAAACGTATCAAATTATAGACGTGCAATCGTGTATATTCTAACAGGTTATGCGTTTTTCCATCCGGCCCCCGCACGACCTCCGAGCTGGCTCATCTGCCTCCTGTCGTTCGGATGTCGTTCGAATGTCGCTCGAATGTCGTGTGAAGGTCGCGTGAAGCCCCTTTTTCAAAGGGGTCCCGTTTTTTCTTCTCATCTCAGCAGCAAGCAAGAGGGTTTCACTTCCGATACTAAAAGCCCGAGCGAGCGAGCGAGAGAGAAGGAAGGAAGGAATCAACCAAGTGCGCCACGCCCACGCGAGCCAAACCGACAGATCGACCGACACCAGCGACTCGAGACCGGGTGTTCAAGCGCACTCTTCTTTCCCTCCTGCCTCCACGCATTGCCACTCGCGTCTATCTGCGTGTCTGTGCGTCCGACCAGGCGAACCCGAGTAACGACGGCAAGACAGACAGACAGCAAAGCGCGCGCACGCACGCACAGACGATCATTTCTGTGTGCGTTTCTGAACTTCGCGAGCTGACTGACGCACGCGCGAACTTTATTTCCATATCCATCGCCACAAGCGAAGATCCGCATCATAAGCGCACGCCTGTTCGCTGAGAGGAGATTCAGTATTGATTAACTGCGGCAGTAATGGGGAGCACGTCGAGCAAGGAGCACGACGCGAACCCGAGCGAGCTCGGCACGAACGCGAGCGGCGGTGGCGGCCAGTACCCGCTACGCCACCACCCGCAGTACGGCAGCGGCAGTTCGCAGTCGACAGGAGGTGGAGGCGCCTCGCAGCAGCAACAGTACCAGGACGGAAGCGGCGGATCTGGTGACGCGAACATGTACAACACGAGCGGGCACGACCCGTACTACACGCACCAGAAGGGCACGCACGCGTACCAGACGCACCAGCAGCGTATGTATCAGTCTCATGAGACTGGTGGTAGCGCCGACCCGAAACGCGAGCTCACGTTTGAATCTGGACGTGGCGGCGCGCACAACAGCGGTGGCATTGGCGGCAGTGGCAACGGTAACAGCAGCAATGACGCGATGGATATCGATCCTCCGTCGTCGTCTTCCGACTTGTCGTTCATGTCCACCAGTCTGCCGACGTCGCAGCTCGATGGCAAAGGTGGCACCGGTTCGCTCGAGAGCGACAACGGACTGAGCAACAAGAGTGACGTTGTGCCGATGGTCTTTCGGTGGGAGCACGGCGGGCGGAATGTGTACATCACAGGCACGTTTAACGGCTGGTCGAAGCAGTGTCCGATGCACCGGTCCGGTAACGATTTCACGTACATCGCGAACCTGACGCGAGGGAAGCACGCGTACAAGTTCGTGGTCGACGACGAGTGGCGCTTTGCACCCGATCAACTGACGGTCGCGGACGTCGAGGGCAACGTGAACAATTTCGTGGACGTGTCGGACTTCACACCGCTCTCGGACTTTGAAGGCAACGCGCACCACAACGACGAGAAGGACGAGAACGGCGAGAGCACGTACGGCCGCTTCATCCCCGACATCGACGAGTACACGAAGGAACCGCCACCGCTCCCGCCGCACTTACGGCACATCATCCTAAATAAGGTGCGTTGCAAGCTCACTGGGGAGCTTTGTAAGGTTGTTGTGTGGCTCGTTCACTAACAATGTTACTGTGCGTGCTCTGTAGACGCCACCGACCGTGGACTCGAGATTACTTCCCGTGCCGCAGCACGTGGCGCTCAATCACCTCTACTGCACAGCGATCAAGGACGGCATGATGGTGCTTGGGATCACAAATCGGTACAAACAGAAGTTCGTCACGACGGTGTACTACAGTCTAATGCCCGGCACCAATTAAGGCTCTCACACGTCGTCAATGAAACAACACGCGCGCGAGTCCGTGAAGAAACAACGCAAACACGAAAGGCTGTTCGGATCACGAGAGCTGAGCTGAGTTGAGCTGAGCGCCCACCGTCTAGAGAAAATGCACACACTTGCAGCAGCCGCCCAACAGGTTAAAGGCTGCGCCAATCGTGGAGTGAATCAAGGTGGTCGGCACTGAAGCTCGCAACTCATGGACGACAGGCGGTTTTTATTATTTTTTTCAAGCAAGGAGATCGGAAGGGTTTGGAGTCGTGCTGCGGATGGACCGAGTGAGGGAGATATGGGGATCAGCGGTCATGTAGTACAAGTGCCCACCTCTATGAGAGCCCAGATAATGCTCGACTGCCTCGCGTGTTGACCGACAACAACACCTCAATCTGCAGCAAGAAACCAGTTTGGTTTGAGTGCTAGGAAATGGACAACCTAGAGTAGCCAAACACCGACAGATTGACCAAGTGCGACCTTTTAACACACAAGAAACATCCATTCTCCACGCCACAAGCTTTCGCGGGTTGTCATCACACATACGATCATTGGCAATGCCGCCAACATATGCCTTATCCATACATGACTCGATCGAAACAAATAAAACACATTCATTTTTTTGCTCCCCCTCTCGCGAGCGGTCGATGGGACTTACCACGTGCACGCTTCTTTGACACGTTCGCTTCAAAACTGGTTCTTCATCGTGGCTGTCAACCGCAGTAGCAGCGAAGCACTCTGCGTCTGAGTCACTTGCATGGTTGTGTCTTGCCCGCTGACTGGAGGGTTGTTTTTCTACCCCAAATCCATCCGCTCGTATGGTTTGGTTCGTGCGTGATGTGGCTGGTGTCCTAAACGTAGATCTCGGCCCATAGAAAGAGGAAGAGCGAGCCGAAGCCCAGGAAGAACGCGGCAACGATCGCCAGCAGCAGCTCGAGCAGCAGGTTCTTCTTCGGCGCGACGCCCTTGGTGAAGAAGAGCGAGAGGAACGTGAGTCCCGTCAGCAGGAACAGCACGGTCAGGTTGCCGTAGTGGTCAGGGTTCACAGGGCTCGTGTACGGGATTTCCTGCAGTCGTCACGCAATGCACACATAGTGAGCATGCTTGTTAGATGCTGTGCCACAGAGAGGAGCTGTGCATGGTGTTTATAGCAGATAGCAAGCAAGCGCGTCGTACCATGGTGATCTCGGTCCGTTCTTGCAATATCTGCTGTGAAAGAGCTCTTTGCAAGCTGCCACGCGGTATCTGTGCAGAGTGTAGCGCGATTACTGATCGCTTAATATATACCAAATTAAAGAGAGATACTAATTTTGGCGATCGAGCAAAGATTGTTTGAGTTAGACAATTGGTACATTCTGAATTGACCATCATAACACTTTTAAGAGGGTACGTAGAGCTACTAGGTTGTTACTCGTACTATACTGTACCCTGCATCTGTATTTGTTGTACCAATACGTAAAATACACCTTGAAAGACGCAGTTAGATTCTCACGTGACTCACTGTACTCCATTGCTTTTCATGTCCATAGCAGATGGACACACAAACGGAGCCACTCAACAGACACTGTACAGCCATTACAGCTCCTTATCGGGTCAAAACAACGTGCACGAAGGTATGCAGCAACCTTCGACCTCTCTCCCTACGTGTACACATATGTCTGTTTGTCTGCGCCAGCGCTTCGCTCGAGGCTCTTTGCCAGCACCGGACGACCCTCCTTCACGATCGCTTCCTCGGGCTCTGCCATCGGACGGACTGCGCATAGGAACTTGAGCATGCGCATGTAGCAGCCTTCAGTGTGGTGTTTGTGGAGGAACCTGACGATGTCGAGACGGTAGTTGATCGCCGCTTGTGAAGCGGAAATGCTGGTCGTACGCGTGGAAGAAATGAACGAGCTCCAGGAATCCGTGGCCCGCGGCGCTGTTCGCAATGGCTGCGCTCCACTTGAACGCGATGCACGTCGGATTGGCTTCGTACAGGTACTTGACGTACTCGATAAGCCCGAGCTCAACCGCGAGCTACAGCGCAGGCTCGACGCTACTGGAATGCGTGCCGCGGTGTTCACACAAAAGGTGCAGCGTCTCGAACTGCGTCCACCATCGCCCGGCTGCTGCAGCCCTCCAACTGGTGCTCACACAGAATTGAGAGATGTAGATTCCCCGAGTGAGCATCGCGCCGTCTCACTGGTTCTCGCGTAGGTACTGGACAATGTCCATATGACCACTCGTTATAGTGAGGTCCATTGGAGTGGGATGGCTGTGTTCGCGGTGGTGAGTGTGACACGCCTGCCCGTTCTCAAAGGTGAACTTGACGACGTCCAGATGGCTATTCGCTGCCGCTGCCTTGATGTGACCGATCACACAGCCAAAGGGCACTTCGCGGGTCTCGTGCAGGTACTGGAGTAGCTCCAGCTGGCCAGCGCTCGCAGCACCATGGACGATATCTCCCGATATGTAGTACTTGTGATCCAACATCCACTGAATGATCTCCACGTGGCCCTGCGCACCAAGCAGCTTGTCTTCCTCATAGCTGTCGGGTTGTTGTAGATTGTGAACAGGAAATTGGTGTCCAACCAGTCGAACAGTGTCAGGTCTCTCGTGTGCGTCATTGCAAAGCCTGGGAGTCCGCACATCAGCTTCTCCAGCCGTTTCCCCGGCACTGGAGTCTGCGAGAGCACGCGGAGCGCCTCGAGCGTTTGCATGTCGCCACTGACGATCGTGTTCTGCCGGACATTCATGTCTTTAGGCGCCTTGGTGTTCTCATTGTGCGCATCGCTGGCGCAAAGGAACCACTACTTGACTTGATAGGCATAGTAATTCACACCAGAGGAGAACGCTGCGATGGACGTCAGGAGACTGCGGTTCATGAGCGCGTGGAACGCCACACTACCGTCGTTCGCAGCCATGGTCGGTGCGCTACTTTCTACTGGAGTCGCTGCTGGCGACCGTGAGTAAAGATCGATGTACCAGAGCTGGTGAATTTGCGAATGGTAGGAAGCACAATGCCTTGGAACTTCAGCAGCGAAACATCCTGATTTTTTTCCGATTTGATTTTTGAACGGAAATCATGTGGTGAGACATGTCTCGAAAGAATAGCAACAAACCGTGAGTGCTGGTTCGTCCTTCACTCTTGACCCTCACTCTTGACTGCGTTGTAATTCTCGCGCGCTATTCACCTGCATTTGTATGTGGCATCCGCGAGAATTACAGTGCAGCATAGTAAACACTATATAAACTTTTGTCAGTAGTTTGTCAGAAGTGCCCACACCACAAAAAATACTTCTGAGAATATGTGAACCGCTCTGAATCAGATGGTTCTTATGTTTCCAACATGGGTACACTTCAACTCCTTCAAAAAGCTCCAACGATGTGCCTCGAGCAACTCGGTTCTAAAGCCTGCTTGCTGCTACAGCGTGTTATTAGCTGCACTCAAGCTCAACCCTTGGAAATTTGGCTCCAGCCATACCGAAGCAGCAGCAAAAACGCGAAGCTAACTGACTCTCACTCAGCTTGCTCAACTTTGCAGCACGAATGTGAAGACCGAGCTGCATGCGCGCGCGCTGCTGAACACAGAATCCAGTGGCAAGCAGCGCGTGAGTGCGAAGCACCAACATTCACTTGAAGTGCTCGCACGCCAGCCGTGGGCACATCCGCACTTAGGTCGAGCACATACATTTATCCATACATCCACAACTGCATGTTGAAACATCAAGAAGAAAAGAACAGATAAACCCAGAAAAAGAAGAAAGTATCCAGATAACCCCCCCCCAAAAAGAAAAAGTAGCTAGTTGTAGCCAGAGAAAATCCAACAGAAAACAGGAAGTAAGGCAGGCAAGAGGAAGCCCAAGGAGGCAAGCGAGTGGCCGGTGAGTCGACCGCCGATCCAACGCCAACTAAAGTCTTTCTCAATCTTACCAACTTCCTCACAAGCCGCCTTCCTCCTCCTCCTCCTCCTCACAAGTGGCCAGCTTCGAAAGACACATGTCACATACCCGCCGCTGGGTTAAACGTTTTGCCCTCACAAACGCTGGACTGCTCCTGCTGATACACTTGGCGTTTGTATGGTTGCGAGTGCGGAGTTTTAGTCAAGACTTCACAAAAGCAATCTCTGGTACAGTGCGCGCCAAAACTTAGGGACACCCAAAATGCTCAAAATGTTGAATTTTGCGCGCAAAAATGAATTTCTTGCTCACGAGTTTTCTTCATACAAAACAAACAGCAGAAACGCGAAAATGGACGTGGACGACATCCTGGACGACATGTCGCTCTCGGACGACGAGATGCTCGACAACCTCGCAGATGACATGCTCATGGAGCTCGAGGCCGAAGACGACAGCGACGAGGTGATGGAGGAGATCCACACGGTGCAGCCCACTCGCGCGGCGGCGGCGGCGCGCGCGCAACCAAATCCGCTGGGCTTCCCCCTCGGCGGCGATGGCGCCAATGGCGCCGCTGGGGGCATGCCGGACCTGAGCAAGATGGTATCCCAGATGATGCCCATGATGTCGCAGATGTTCGGTGGTGCTGGCGGCATGCCGAACAACGCGAGCGCACAGCTGCGCGGACCACAGCTCTCGTGGGAGGAAGTGGTGCGCCAGCACGTCCCCGCGGGCGAGCAGAGCGAGTGGATTGCCACGATGAAGAAGGACGAGCAGACGCTGCGCCAGCAACAGCAGCAGCAGCTTCTCAACAAACCGCACAGTCGCTCGTACCGCCAGAATGCAAACCCGCTGCCGAACGTGTACATGGAGGTCGAGACCCTGCTCGCGAGCGAGCTCAATGAGGCCGTGCGCGCGGCGCACTGCGAGCACAACCCAAAGTGGCGCCAGTACCACGACAACCTTGTGTCACAGCTCACGCGCACGGGCCTCAAGGGTGTATACGAGCGCGAGTTCAAGAACCAGCTGCGCCAGCGGGTGCAGAACGATCCGGACTACCTGGCAGAGAAGACCAAGGGCGACGCGAGCCGCTTCCGCAACATCACTCAGGCGCTCGCTGTGTAATTGAGAAGCAAGAGTCATCCTGTATGAACGAAAGTAGCGTCCTTGTTGTGTTAATCAAGAGCAGCGCAATTGTAGTACCGACTTTAGGCTCCAAGTGAGCTCTGGTGTCCACTCGTCTTGTTCTTCTGTGCTGCTTCAAGATGCAACTTGAGTTCGCCAAGCTGCCTGGCCTTGGCGTGGATGCGCTGTAGCGCCGCGGCCTTCTCATGCTCCATCTGATCCATTTGTGCGAGAACGGCGTCCTCCATGTCGGCAAAGTGGTCCTCGATGCTCTGCGTCATTATGGGTTGTGCATTGCGCAGGGTCCTGCTCTCCCTCATGAGCTCAAAGAGGCGACGCTGGTTGCGTGACGGTCGCTTAGCGTTGCTCTTCTCTTCAACGTGACATTTCCAGGCTCGCTGCAGTAAGGAAGCCGCGTTCTGCTGGGTCGCCTTTCCCCAGCGGTCCGTGTCGATCAGGTGCTTGACCTTCTGTTCTCTTGGGGAGAGCTCAAGGACGCCGAAGAAGAGCGACTGGATGAGCGCCACGAGCAGCAAACCGCCGAACATGGCGCTGATCGTCGTGAACGCGCGTCCGATGTACGTCACCGGGTAGTAGTCGCCAAAGCCCGTCGCCGACTGCATTAGCAGACACACAAATGGTTCGTTAATTATGAGCAATGCCAGTAACCCATCAGCATTAACATAGTCGTACCATGGTGACGGCCGTGAGCCAGACGGACTTGCCGTAGTTCTCGAAGGCGGCCTGCACGGGGCTCTCGAGGATGCGGATGACCGCGGCCGTGAGGAACGTGTTGAGCAGCGTAAGCGGCACGAGCAGGTGCAGCGGCTTGATCTTGAAGAGCGCCTTGAAGTGGAAGAAAGGCCGCATGGCGTTCACGTCGTTTAGTGCACCGATGAACGCGACCCACTGTGAGTAGAGCGTCGACGAGCTGCGCATGTACCGCGCGAAGAGGTACAGTCGAAGCACCATAAATACGCCTAGGTTTGGCATCCGATAACCACAGTAGCTTAGATCAGTGTTGGAGATGCCCTATATGACGGGTCAAACTAAGCAATCACGACGTACCGAAGGCTTCGACTGGGTACTTGTAGACCAGATAGCATCCGTTACCGCGCCGCACGAGGTCGTAGACCTTATTTGATGGGCACTTCGCTGTCGCATTCGCGATGTTGCTGTGGAATTGCGCGATCTCCACTGCGCCGTCGACCCCTGGAGGGATGTGGAAACTGCAGACAACGAGCTCCAACAGCAAAACGAGGTAGCGCACGCAGTAGAAGCGTCCGTTCGCCTGCGTAGACACCATAACGTTCTGCATGCGCGCGATCCGCGTGCTGGCAAAGTACTGCAACAACACGAGTACGCCCAGCGCGACGGTTGAGACGAGCGTGATCCACTTCAAGGTCTGCACGACGGTACTCTTTGTGTGCTGCGACGCGCCGCTCATGAGCGCTTCGTTCTCGCCGAACATGAGCAGGATGCCGAGGAACCCCACGGCGCACGCCGAGAGCTCAAACTGGCGCCGTCGCTGGTATTGCTGTTGTTATGAATGCGATAGGGTACATTAATTAATCGGCGGCATGAGCACGAGCACGAGCACGAGCACGAACACATAGTAGAGCTAGTGCACGGGTACCTGGCGCAGGTCGTGGACGAACTGGAGCTGCTGGGAGCCATTGTCTCGTGCAGAGCTGCCATCGGCGGTGCGCAGCTCTTGGTGCTCGATCTGCGCCATGGCTGATTTGGGTAATGACAAAATGACTGTTCAACAAATGCAAGACTGGGGCTACTATTTTGTCGATTGATGGTACACGTCTGACGATCTGAACTGGCAAAACAAAAGCAAGCAAGCGGCAAAAAGGGAAGACAAAGCAAGCAAGAATGGCGATGCTCAAGTACCAGAGGTGGGTCGCGGCGTTCGTGCTGCTGCTGCCGCTGTGGCTGCTGGCGCGCGACTACGCAGCGAAGAACGTGAGTGACACGCGCTTCCTGCAGATCGTGAACGTACTGCCCATGTACGCGCTCGTGTCCTTTGGCGCGTACTCGCTCGCGGTCATTGCGCTGTCGGTCATGTCGGTGGAGGATTGCCCCGCAGCCTCGAAGGAGCTCGACGCGCAGGTAATCGAGGCGAAGGCCGACCTAAAGAAGAAGGGCTTTGCGTTCTAAGAAGATGCTGCAGTAATCGGCGAATGCGGACAAATTCAGGCCCAAGGACGAGTCGGCGAGCGAAATTTGGCAGACCATGCGAATGTGACGCCTCTCAAGTTGCAAGGGAGCTCTTCGCGTAGGTGATCGTGCGGTTGCTGGAAGTCAGACCGTGCAAGCAGTGTAGACGACAGAGAGAAGGAATGAGATGAGGGCGATTATGAGTGAGAGAGAGAGAGAGAGAGAGAGAGAGAGAGAGAGAGAGAGAG
>JAASGO010000590.1:0-18996 GCA_023334245.1 Globisporangium cederbergense | reverse complement strand
GGATCAATGCACGATCGTTGTATGGACGTTCTTGAGCGTAAGGCCGACAAGATAGCTTACTAAGGATAGCTAGAAACGAAAGCGAGGGGTTGGCATCTCTCATTGCGTGCGCTGAATGAAGTTTCTTGTGGTGTCCTCATAGCAATGTCCCCCTCTCAAAACTGATATTCTGCTTTTTCTCGAAAACCATTGTGCTGCTCAACAAACGGATAGCACTGCCAAAACGCGTTTTCTAATAGCTTCATCCTGGCCAATTTTCAGCCTCAAACGGCGAGTATTGATAAAGAAAAGTACAAAAAATGTGTGTCCTCATAGCATTGGCCAGCACTGTATTATTTGTTCTCTTCAATTGCATAACAATTTGTGAAAGGGTATTTTAACCAAAAGCTTGTCAAACTTATGGGTATTTTCACATAGAATTGAAACTTGTGGGTATTTAGCTAATAATGTCAAACTAATGAGCATTTTAATAAATTACCCAAAGAAGAACTGAGAGCTTCGAGTCTTTGGATGGTTCTGGGACTCGATCCAGCCACTTGTGGCACATCATTGGCTCAACTGAGCTCTACCGGGGTACCAAACCGCGGGGTAGTACCCCGCGGTATCAGAGCTCTACCCCCGGGACACCAAACCCTGGTCACATCGCTTCCGATTTCCGAAATGACCATCTTCGTGGAAGAGGGGCAACTTCAAGACCGAGGTACCTCGCACTTGAACCTTCGCGGTAAAGTGCTGGACCAGCTTCGTCAGCAGGATTCCATGGAAACGCGCTTCTGTGCATTTGACTGCCCTGACATTTTCGACGCTGAATGGTTCCAAAGCCCGAATGTGAGTTTCCAGCTGAGTCGTGTCCAAATAGTCTTTGTGTTGATCTAGGCATTGCTGAGTGTTTTTGTGTGGCCAGGGTTTTGTCCGCCATTCCAAAAGCGCCACACAAGTCCGAGTTGGAGTCACGGACAAAGCGGCAACACGAGATGAACGATAAGCCGCAAGAGTGGCCACAGAGAAGAGGTACTAACACACACAGTGCGATTGACTGATCAGGATGCCAGATGGGTGAGTCTGTACAGCAGCAGGGTGATGTACCGATATCACAGTCTTGTTACTTTTCCTGTGTTGTGTGGAAACAGTGCAGCAGCTGGGTTTCTGTGCGCAATTGGCCTCAAGTGCTTTGCCATCTGCCACTTGTCAGTTTGACGCCATTCACACACACACGATGACTCCTTGGAGTGAGATTTTCGGTGACGAACTGCTCGGAAAAGATGGCGTAACGAAGACAGAGGGCGCGCTCCAGAACAAAAAGATTGTCGGCATCTACTTCAGCTCCAAGCACTGTCTTCCATGCCGCGAGTTCACGCCGCTGCTTGCCACAGTCTACGAGGAAATGGTCGAAGAACATCCGGATTTTGAGATTGTTTATGTGTCCTCCGACAAGGATGACGACGAGTTCACCAACTACTTCCACGAGATGCCGTGGAAGGCGCTTCCATTCACCTGTCACGACAAGCGGCAAGAGCTCAAGGACGAGTACACGACGCTCATACCATGGCTCGCGTTTCTCAATGGGAAAGGCGAGTTCCTGACCGAAGATGGATGCATGATTGTGTCGGACGCCCTCGGCGACATCAACCAGATTTGGGAAACGTTGGTGTCTCTCAACAAGTAAAGACAACGTAATAGATTAGATGTCGTTCATAGTGCGTTGCCTTGGTGATGCTGATGATGAAAGCGAGGTATATTTAGGTACGTTGCCGACCTACAATATCCAGACATGAGCTATGCTGCAAGGCTCACTCTGCCGTGTACATGCATGTGGAAGGTCGATTGAGAGCCGACCACGCTCGGTGTTGTTGCTCCCTGTCGCGCCGCGCCCGGGTCACATCGAGAGGGGTGCGGTGGCGTTTATCGGGGGCTAATGTGGTTGTTCGGCGGCGGCGTCGAGCCAGTGTGAGACGTCTGACACCATGTGTCGCTCCACGCTCCGCATGAGGTCGCGACCGACGGTGTCCAGGTCTGTTGTGACCGTTTCTCATCCATCGCCATGTTCGCTGCCTTGTCGGCCATCTTGTTGTGATCGCGGTAGTGGTGAGCCCAGCTGGCCACGCCAGTCTCGTCGGCTAGCGCGCGCGTCTGCAGGAACAGCAGTCGCAGTTTCGCCGACATCGGCGGCCTCTGATGTCGTTGTTGGTTGATAATGATCGCGCTGTCGCCGATAACGTGGAGCGGCGTGAGGCCGTGTCGCCATGCGTGCCGGAGTCCGTGCAGCAGACCTCGGTATTCGGCCACGTTGTTGGTGGTCCGTCGGTCTCCATACGCCATGCTGGCTGCCCACACCACCGAGACTCGATGCTTTGTCGGGCTGAGGCGCACGATAATCGAGCCGAAGCCACCAGGCCCTGGGTTTCCCCTCGAGCCGCCGTCGAAGAACAGCAGATAGAGCGAGGAGTGTGTTTGTTGGGTTGAGGCGGGCAGCAGTGTCAGGCCCTCCGCGTGGGCGAGGAGGGATCCGATGAGTGCCGTCGTTATCTTGTCTGTGCCCGTATGCGAAGAAGAACGCGCCGAAGCGTGGCTCCGGCGACAGCCTGTGAGACGAGAGGATCTCGGTTGTCGTCGTTGATGTGCCGCAGTCGCTCGCACCAGATGCCGTGAATGGTCTCGGCGACCTGAGCTCGCCAAATCAGCGTCATGCTCTTGTGGAGCTATTGCCGCAGCTTCGGCTCGCGGCCGGTGGTTGCTACCCGCGTTGCGATTGCCAGTCACGCTTGTCTGGGTGTGTCTGGCAGCTCGAGCCCAAAGATCCACGTCCTCGCGTCGTCACCGAGATCGAGTCCGAGGTGCGCCCACACTGACGTGAGCCTGTTCGACCATCGTTTGGCAGCTAGGCAGTCCCATAAAATGTGCTTCACGGTGGCTGTCGTCGTGTCCGAGCAGTGTCGGTGCGGACAGGAGAGGTTCGCGGCTGCGCGGTTCCACAGCGAGAATCGGTTCGACTTCAGGCGGAACAGTGACTGCGCAACGTACGCATTTGTTGCGATCACGTGCCGCACATCTCGCCATTCAAGCAAGTCTAGGTCGCAGAGGAGCTCCGCGTGGTCTCCGCGTCCGCTCGCCGAGTCGCGCTGTGCTTCTCCGACCACCATGAGCTGAGCGCGAACCTCCTGTCGGATCGTCGCCCGTCATGGTTTCAATCGTTCGGCGCCATGCTGTAGGAGCACTACACGGGTGAGTCGCGGATGCGCGTGCAGTCGTGCCCTGCCCCGCCCGAGGTGCGACGAGGCCGTGCGTTCGCACTCGTCCATGGTGGAGACTCACTGTCGGTGATCTAGGTGGCCGGCTTCGAAATGGGTGAGCATTGGTTCCTTCGTGGTGAGTGTCCACTCGTGGCGGGCGTGTACCGAGCGATCGAAAGACGTCATCGCGGCCTGTGGCGACGAGCGGCAGAGAATGCGTGGGAAGTTGGTGGCTAGCGCGAGGCAGAAGCGTGAGAAGGCCCACCGTCTCGCGTTTAGCGCGTGCGTCATGTCCAACCCTGGGAAGGATCGCGTCTCGCCGTGCCGCACCCAGCTCCTGGTGGTGGCGCTGGCAAGTGTCTCCGCTTCGGGCGGGTTCAGCGGTCGTGAAAGCTTGTATGTGCGCCCACTTGAGTCGCGTAGTCAGTCCATGTTGACGAGCACCGCGCGTTCCAGCCACAGTAGATCAAATTGCTCACAGCGGCGTTCACTGGCGAGCAGTTCATCCGTCGTCGCCCCGCCCATGGCCGAGCTGACGTCGATGGTGTAGCTGCCATCGGAGTGAAGAGCGCCGGTGTTCGCCGATGCGAACCGCGCTGCCTGGGCGGTGAGAGTGCGGACGTCGTCGCCCTGTACACGGTTGCTCAGAGAACGTTGTATCGCCGTGGTGCCAGTTTGCCACATCGTGCGACTCGGTCGTAGGTGTCCTCTATCGCTGACCATTGAGGTGATGAACAGTGGTGAGGCGCCAGATCGCCCTTGGAGGATGTCTCCGAGAAGCCGATCATACGACGTTGCGCTCGTCGCCCACCTCCCGACGGTGCGGCGGCCAGCTGTGACGGGTGCCGTAGAGAACCTTGGATACAATGATCGCCTTGGCGAGATGCGCGCGTTGTTCTGCCCAGTGAGTTTTCCTTTGAGCGAGCGGAAGCACGCCTCTCAGTTGGCGGTGCTGGCGTCAGATCGCCCCACTTGGATGCCGAGGTACCGACAGTGCTCGTCGGGGCTGAGAACACGCATTCCGTGTATTGGCGTCTGTTCCAGCGTCGATCTGGCGTTGAGCGGTAGGACGATCGATTTGGTCCTGTTGATCGCTAGACCCGAGGCGTTGCCTTGGTGCTGACTGAAAGCGCTCAGCGACACCGCGTGCTCCCAATTTGTTCGGCGATACCTTCAATACACATAACGAATTCTGCCAATTAAACGCCTCTTGCCCAATAAACCACCCTACCCAAATACAGGTCCGTGCCCAAAAAATACAACTGTCCCCAATAAAAGACCCTGCTCTGGACTGAGCTTTGACTTGCTGAGAGCCAACAAATATGAATGGGCAGCAGCAATCCAGCAGCAAGACGTTCGCATGTGTGCTCATTTCGCACCACGATGCCCAGCTCAAGAGTTTCCAAAACCATCGTAGAGAAGCTCGCCGTCATTACCTGGATAGAAGAGTACGGCGACGGAATTCCGACGCGGGTGCTCAAGCACTTCCATGACGAGCTCAATTGGACGATCAGTGGTTCGCAAGTGCGGCAATGGTGGAAGAAGCGATTGTTCCTTAGAACAATGGAGAGTCAGAGAAGACGCACACCAGGCGGCGACTCGAAGCCCGTTCTTCGCGAGCTGGAGGACATCCTCTTCGACCAAGTGCTCTACTTCCGCTCCAACAAAGAGAAGGTCAGCCGCCAATGGATACAAAAGACCGCTCGAGCGATGGTGGCCTCCAGCCTCCATACCTCAGAGTTCGCTGTCTCTGACAAGTAGTTAGCTGGGTTCATGGCTCGCTTTGGTCTGTCGCTCCGGCGCACCACCAACCTGACTATGTTTGACGACGAAGAGCTGACCGACCACACTGCGCGCTACATGGCTTTCCTGGGCTACTTGAAGCCAACCATGAACCTCTCCCGTGACGTGCTGATGGACGACAGCAGTTTATTTCGAAGATCCAAGCGCCAGACGGTTGATCTCACTGGAGCCCGCCACGTCGTGCTCAGGTCGACCGGCTTTACGTCAATGCGAGTGACGGTTGTGCTCGCTATCAGTGCGCTAGCAAAGAAGCTGACCCCACTGGTTATTTGGAAAGGCGCGAAGCCAGGCAGCAAGATGCAGAAGATTGGCACGGTCTACGTCATGTTTCAAGAGCGAGCGTGGGTTGACAGTACTGCTCTCAGCGAGTGGATCGACACAATTTTCCTTACAGACCTGGACCATGGCAAGGGGAAGTTTTTGGTCTGGGACTCGATGCGAGTGCAAATTCCCAAGGCGATCATGATCAAATGCGAACAGAAAGGATCCAGCATGTGCATGATCTCCGGTGGTCTAATCTCCTATCTCCGAGCGGGGGATATCGGCCTCTACAGCTCGTTCAAGGAGAAGCGGTCGTCATTCACTAACGCCTGGAAAGGCTCCGACCAAGTCGACTATACGAGAGGTGGTGACCCCCGCCTGCCAACAATCGAGACAGTTGCTTCCGGGATCACACTGGCATGGAACGATGTTCCCGACACAGTGGTCCAGAAGTCCGTGGCGGCGACAAGCTTCTCTAACGAGGCCACTCAATGGCACATCGCGCGCCACGATGTGTACGGTGACTTGTTTCGTATGTAGTGGCTAGACTGAGAGTACCACGATTTGATCATGCGCTTCTTGATCAGAGTTTGATTAATACAGTAGATGATTTTACAATAGAAGATTACCTTTAACTATTTGTCACTGATATAAAATTAGATCAGTGACACTTTCTATTTCATGCCATGAATACGTTCCTTTCTAATACAACACCCGAGTCAATTTGATGGACCACTATAATCATAGAAGACGGTCTTTTATTTGGCAGAATCCGTTAGTTGAATGAATATGCGGTCATTTAAGACCATCACTTCTGTATTGCTTTTTTGCCTTTTACATTCAATACCTGTACCTTCCAGAAACCTTCTATATTTGGTATATTTCTACATGATTTGTGGGACGGTATTCTAAAGTAGAACTGTACTGACAGTCCTCTAAAAAAAATGTATCAGGTTCTCCAATTTTATGCTTTAGTGTTGTTATAAATAGGCGGTGTATTAGAATCCAGTTTTACATTCTCTCGATTCCAAAATTCATAATCCACCTCCATATACAAACTACAAGATGCGAAGTAGAATCTCTCGCCCCGCATTTTTCGACTGATAACAGCCTCGACAGAGGGGTTGGGGGAGGGTCCCACCTGCGTGTGCTCAGAGATTCCATACAAACGCCAAGTCAAACGAGTCCCGTGTGACCAACTGAACAGAAGGCCGCCGTTTCTTGAGCACGCGCTCATTTGAGCGAGGCGCTCGCCCCACACAACAACACACGCGAACCCGCCCGCCTAATAAAGAAACGAGCGCCCTCATGCCTCCGTCTCAGCCGCCCCCGCCGTCTCACGACCAGTCGGCTTCTCGCCACAGCAGCTCCGATGAGGCGGGGAGCTTGACGATGAACCCTCAAGCACCACCAGCAGCTACGTCTGCGACCAACGACAAGCCGCGGCGCTCGAGCGTGGGCGTCTTCTCCAAACGCAAGGGCGTACGCTACCGCCAGGACGGCGCTGTGCTCACGTGTCGCTTCTGCGAGATCCTGCGCCGGCGCGACGAGCCATTCCTCTACGAGGACGCGCAGGTCGTGGTCTTCCGCCCGCTACGGCCTATTGTACCCTCACACGTACTCATTGTGCCGCGTGCGCACATCCGCAACGTCACGATGCTCGAAGCCAACCACGAGTCGCTGCTACGCCAAATGAAGCTCGTCGCCGAGCGCGTGCTGCTCAACATGCCAGCGTCATCATCATCGTCGTCGTCAACGCTACCTGGTGTTAGTGAAGTGGCTGCTGTTGTTATGAACTCGCCGTATTCAAGTGAAAATGAAAACCCACTAGCGACGGAGGGCTCAAAGTGCTCAGAGGAGTCCTCTCATTGTACCGACGACGAAGACTCGTGCAGCCCCAGGCAGAACAGCAACAACAGTAGCAGCAATAGTAGCGACATCGTCTCTAGTAGCAGCAATAGCAAGCCACCCGCACTCAAGCTCTCGTTCCACGTGCCGCCCTTCAACAGCATCGACCACGTGCACATGCACGCGTTCCACGACGCGCCACGACGCATAGGCGTCTTCGGCCGCCTCAAGTACAAGACCGAGTCCTGGTGGTGCCGCTCCTATGATGAGGTGCTCGCGCGGCTCAGCAGTGGCAGTGAGGCCGCAGGCTGTAAACTGGAGAGCCGTGGCGATGACGAACCAGCTCTATTTGGACCCGTTGTTGGCCACGACGCCACCAGCGCGTATTAAGCCAAACAGACGAACGCAGGTATCGGAAAATATAGTAGCAATATTTATTATCATGGCGATCTTCCACAGCACACTGGTCTCATTACTACACTCATCACTATGAACAGGGGATCCATATTAAGCGGAATAGCTGGACGACGTGCCGTAGCGCAGGCCGCCGAGTCGCACGCGCGAGAAACCGAACTGAGGCGTGGCCGGCTGCCAGCCCGAGAAGATCGCCTCAATCTCCTGCAGACTGCGCTGGCTCGTCTCCGGCAGGTAGAACCACGCGATCACGACCCCGGCGGCGTTGCAGAGCAACACGACCCCAGCACTGCACCAGAGAACGTGCAGCGAGTGCAGTTGCAGACGCAGCAGCGCCACAATGAACGTGAGCGCAAAGCGCACGAGCGCGTCCCAGATCACCACGAGGCTCACAGCGCCAAGGCGCTGCTTGACGGGGAAGAGCTCGCTCGCGACGATGACCGGTACGATGCCCAAGCCCAGCTGGTGGCCCGCGACCATGAGCAGCACGGTGGCCGATCCGTAGTCCGAGAGGTCGCCGTCCAGGTTCTTGGCGCGGTAGGCGCTCCAGAGCATGAAGAGGCAGCAAATGGCGACCACGTAGCAGCCGGACTGCAGCGCCATGAGCCGACCGCGCACGTCCACGAGCAGCAGGCAGCCGACCACGCCGATGCACGCGGCCACCCACATGAACGCCATCGCGTACAGCAGGTCCGTGTCTGCGCCGTCCACACTCACACCCAGCACCGTCACAACGAACGATCCGGTCTTGGTGGAGCTCAGCGTCGGCGCCAACAGGAAGGAGCAGACGGCGCGGAGCGTGAAGAGCACCCCGCAGAGCACGAGCGGCCGGAAGAACGCGCCGTGGTGCGTGCGGTCCTGCGTCGCCAGCACGTTCGCGTGGATGATCGAGTTCACCTGGTACTCGGCGCTCTTGTAGCTGCCGTTGTAGAGCCGCGCGAGGATCTCGAACGCCGTCTCGCGGTCCTCGTGACGTACGACGAGCCACGTGGGCGAGTCCGGAAGTTTCTGCATCGCCAGCAGCAGCAACAGACCGGGCGCAAGCCCCGCCATCGCCAGCACCTTCCACTCGCTCAAGTTGAAGCCAAAGTAGGAGTGGCTCAGGTCGACAAATAGTGCACCAATCGCCAGGTAGCACAGGCTGCCGACGCCCGCGAATAGCGCGTAGCCACAAAGCACGCGCCCTCGCGTGCGCGCCGCACTCACTTCAGCCAGGTAAATGGGCGCCACGACGGCCATCATACCCGTGGCAATGCCCAGCAGGTACCGTCCGATTACGACGGTGATCTCTCCATACGCGAGGCCGATGAGCAGCCAGCCGATGATGTACGGGATTGCCGAGAGCTCCAGCGCACCCGCTCTCCCCAGTCTGTCACCCAGGTACCCAGCTGCTGCGGCGCCAAAGATAGTGCCCAAGTACAGACACTGACTGAAGAAGAAGCCCGTGTGCTCGTGGTTGGTGTTGAACACGTCCACCTGCATGTTGTACAGACGGTTCGCCGAGATCGGGAAGAGCGAGAGCCACACGCAGCACACAGCCGATGTGCCGATCGCGAGCACATGTAGCAGCAGGTAGCGATTCATTTGGTGCGGCGGCGTGCGCTCATCATAGTCCTTCCTGCGTGTACACACACACAGAGCAGTGAGTCATAACTGACGCCATCTTGAACACGAAGCCATGGGCGTACTTGGCGTTGATGGGTGTGCTCTCGCCCGGGGAGAGCGACACGTCCACGAGCTCCGCGGGTGCGTGCACGTAGTGGTGCGGCACGAAGGCGAACTCGCTGCGCGCCGGGTCCCGCAGCGCGTCCACGAGGCTGCGCCATCCGCGCGCTCTCTGTGGCGGCGCCATCGTCCGGCGTCTGATCCTGACTTTTTGTGATCTCTTTTTACTAAGGAGTGCTACATTCTTAATCATACGAGCGTAATTTGCATTCAAAGCGCACTCGAATCGTTATTTACAAAAACAGATGCTCGTACTGTAAATTCTTTGTCTGCAAAAGATATGAATCAAGTGTAGCGGTAAGGGCAAGCCACCATCTCAGTCATCAGCTTCAGCTACCAGCCCAAGCCGCCATGCCGACCGCCCCGCTCGTGCCTTCATCACCGCCAAGGCCGCCTCGAGCCTCTTCCAGTGAGCCCGTGACCACTGCCGCCAGCATTGATGCTCGAGCTGTCACTCATCGTCGATTGGCCAATTCCGGCACCATTTGAACTCGAGTCCAAGTTCTCAGCTTTGAATTTGTAATTCAAGACTGATTTGCGATGTTCCCTTCGAGCGCATACCTTGGTGGTGCATAGTCTAGACCATATTCTCGGAACGCATACTGATCGTCAGGCATGGATATTGCAAGCATCGATTCTGGCAACGCATCAACTGGTTCTGCATATGGGTCCAGTTCTGCATGCTTCTACCACTACTGCCGAGCACCATGGAGTGTCCAAGCTACAGAGGCAACTCCTGTTAAAGAAACTCTGTATAGGCATACCGGTTGCGTGTGCTCCAAGGATCGCGTCACCCGTCCAGCCGAAGAAGATCAAGGCAAGCGCGCCAAAGAAGCGGCAGCCTACTCCGCTTCTAGCGAGCGCCTACTTCCTTCGGTTCGTCACCATCATGCGAGTGACGACCATTGCCGCTCTTCTGAGACTGAACTACTTCGTGATAGTCAAACCCCTCCAGAGAGAGAGCGGCGTCGTCGCAAGGTCAAGGGCGGACCATCGGATAAAGAGATGGCCGCGGCACCCGCTCACGCGGACATCCTCGAAGCCCTCCTTAACAAAGAGGACTTCATTTGGAAGTGGTCGCGCAATTCCTTCGCGCAAGTCCTGGACTTCTCGTTGAAGAGAAACAGAGCAGCGCAAGCCACACGGGCTAAATATCTTAATCGGATGGTAGATCTTATTGGTAGTTCTAAGAAGTCGTTGGATATTCGTATGTACTCCTTTGCACTTTGTAGACTAGGATGCGCTGGTGTAACTGTTCGAGTTATAGTAGACACGGCACAAACGCGTAGAAACGGTAGGCAAGTTGGGAAAATGGTCCAGGCAGATTTCAAAGGAGACCTGAAGGTCTTTACTCATGAGTTCCCGTCTCTTATGGTCCACGGTAGTACGCCATAATAGACGGGCGTATCATCATGGAGGACTCTGTGAATTGGTCCAGCAAAGGCACCGGCACCGATTGCTTGGGCAAGGTCACAATTACTGACGATAGGCGCCAAGTTGGCCTGCTCGTCGATGCCTTTGCCGACGCAATAGATGCTGTCGTTCCTGTCTCAATCGAGGGCATCGGTGATATGAGAGTGTGCCAGGAATGGAAGAAGATCTAATAGTAATGTTTGCTGCCTCGCTGATATGTTTGTTGTCTCTCTAACTACGAGCTGCTCAGGTTTGCTAGCGCTGCTTGCGAGAGCTCCTGTTTCTTGTCTTGATTGTTTGCCACAACCTCTTCTAACACCGTGCATTTTGATGCGATGGGTGTTTGTGGCAAGCAACACATGCACTTGCCTTCAAACGCTGTTGCGCATGTACTTGCTTTTTCAAAGGTGGCAATCATTCATTCGGATGGCATGCATTCGTTTGCATCCATTTGTCGATTGGCTATGGCAGTGATGCAGAGGCCAATGGCAGCAGCGCTGCATGGGCAACGACACCGAGAGCTTCAGCGCCACGCAGTCATCATGATTCAGGTGCATCTGTCTTCTGATCTCTGTCTCTCTCTCGCTGGTACCGCGTTTGATGAAAGCGGCTCGTGTTTGTGTAGCTAGCTCTTCGCAACTTGTTGGCGAGCACATTTGATCTGCATTGAAACTGGCCTCTTATTATTGTTAGGCAGCACCACGACTAGCGCACGCGCAAGCGCGTCGTGTGGGGCGTCCGTGACGAGCTTGACACGCTTGTCGCAGATCTGCAGCGGGACCTGCAGGTGGCTCAGATGCTGCTTGGCGTACGGGCACCGCTGTTCACTGCAAAGGCGCATTGACGCTTGGAGCGCAGTGGCCGCCTGCACCTCCCGCGTTTTGTTTGACAGCGTCTTGGCGTCACGTTCTCGTTCCTCACTTAAGATTTGTAGGCTGCGTAACTTGTGTAACTGTCTTGCGCGAAACGGATCAGGAAAAGTCGCTCGAAGGTGACGCGAAGGTAACCCGTCGCGACCCAACCAACCATCCGCACAGTCACTCTTTCCGAGCATTGGCGACAGATCGCAGCAATACTAGTGGCAATTACAGTAGAGCGATGGCGATGGACGGTGCCGCGAGCAAGGCGTTCGTGGACGCGCTCTACCGCAAGGTGCTGCTCTCTGTGAAGGCCTCGAACGCGATCCCGAGCGAGGACGACGACTTCCACTACCACAGCAAGTTCAGCAAGGCGTTCGCGGCGCACGTGACAACGAGCGGCGCCACGCTCGAGGAGCTCGTGTGGCAGCTCACGAACGTCAGCAAGGACAAGAAGAAGAGCGCAAGCGCCAATGATGACGACGACGATGACGAAGAAGATGACGATGCGAAGAAGCGAGAGCTCTTTGACGGGCCCGAGCCAAAGTCCGCCATTACAGACTTCGTCGACACGCTGCTGGACGAGGCGTCCAAGCAGCTGGAGCTCTTCCAGCGCGGGCCCGCAGCCGTCGCTACCGCCTCTACGTCTTCTGGCCTCAGACCACTGGAGAACAAGCCGCTGAGCTTCGACAAGAAGGATGAGAAGGAGAAGGCGAACATCACGGCCGCCAACAACAACAACAGCTCGGTGCGCCACAGCCGCGGCATGGCCAAGCCACAGGACCAATTCGACGAGCAGATCGACAACTCGGACGCGCCGTTTGCATCCAAGCTGCGTGAGAAGGCACACGCGCTGCACAATGCGCCCGTCACTATGGAGGACGACGACATGGAGGACGGTCTGCAACTGCAGCACCCGTACTACCCGGAGATCAAGGGGCTCAAGTACGCCGAGTGGCAGCTGGAGGCCTCCACGGACGCGTACAAGAAGATCCCGGTGGAAGACGCGTCGTTCCTGTGGGTGAACTCGGACGAGGCGCTCGCCGAGATGATGAAAACGCTAAGCAAACCGGAAAACCGCGTGATCGCCGTGGACCTCGAGCACCACAGCTACCGCTCGTACCTAGGGCTTGTGTGCCTCATGCAGATTTCGACCGCGACTGAGGACTTCCTCGTCGACACGCTGTCGCTGCGTAGTAAGCTGCAGATTCTCAACACCGTGTTCTGCGACCCTCAGCGCGTGAAGGTGCTGCACGGTTCGGACATGGATATCCTGTGGCTGCAGCGCGACCTGGGACTGTACATCGTCAACATGTTCGACACAGGCCAGGCCGCGCGCTTGCTGCAGTACCCACGCTTCTCGCTCGCGTACCTACTCAAGCGCCACTGCGCGATTGACGCCGACAAGCAGTACCAGCTGGCCGACTGGCGCATCCGCCCGCTCGACAAGAACATGGTCAAGTACGCGCGCGAGGACACGCGGTACCTGCTGTACATCTACGACCAGATGAAGCATGAGCTGCTGGCGCAGAGCGACACAACGCGCTCGAGTCTGCTCTTCGAGGCGCTCCAGAACTCAAGCAAGATCTGCCTCCAGGTTTACGTCAAGCCCGAGGTGAGCGAGGACGACTGCGTGGCGCTGAGCGAGAAGCTCAAGGGCACCGTAGGCATCCCCGTGCTCTCGGAGCTGCAGCACCGCGTGTTCGCGTTGCTCTACTTCTGGCGCGACCGCATCGCGCGTCTCGAGGACGAGTCCACGGCGTACGTGCTGCCGAACCACGCGCTCATGAAGATCACCAAGCAGCTGCCGACCAAGTCGGACCAGCTCTTCCGCACATGCAACCCCGTGCCGCCGCTCGTGCGCAAGTACGCACACGAGCTCACGTCGCAGATTAGTGCCGAGAAGGCCAAGCTCGCGGTAGAAGAGGCCAAGGCCGCTGCCAGTGAAGGCGCAAGTGCAGCCGTACCAGTGGTGAAGAAGAGTAGCACTCACTGGCGAGCAGAGCAAGACGAGGACGTCGTGATGGCGAGCAGCACGTTCGCCGTGAGCGCGAGCCACATGAGCGAGTACGCCGGCTGGCAGAGCGGCAAGCGCAAGGCCAAGTGCATTACGCTTGATGGCACGGAGGTCTCGAGTGGCCTACGTGCGAGCTTCGCGGGTCTCTTGACCGTCGATGGTGGAGAGGACGACAGTGGCGTGACGACGGACGAGAGCGCGAGTGAGAAACTGGCGAGAGTGAACCAGCTCGTGGCGCGCACGGCATTCACTGTGACGGGGAACGACCGCGTCGAGTCCAATGTGGCGTCCACAACGCCACTGGCGGACGCCAAGGCGGCCCAGGCTGCCGCCGCCACGAGTGAGGCGTTGCCGCAGTCGATCGCGGAAACGTATCAGATGTCGAACCGCGCTAAGCGACGAAAGACACAGCAGGCGGCTGATGGTGAGAGTGGTGACGATAACCAGAACGGTGATGATGACGCGTCTGGGGAGATCGCGGTGCCGTCGGCCGACAGAGCCGCGCAGTCCAAGAAGCCGCAGTTCAAAGCGTTCGACTACTCGGCGGCGAGCGAGCAGATCGCTGGCGCTAAGATGAACATGGCGGACGCAACGAAGGCGAACGACCGTCACGGTGGCAAGAAGAAGCGCGGCGTGAAGCAGCAGGGCAGCGGGTACAACCCGTTCGTGGCGGTCCGCGGCGCCGCGGGTGACGCCCCTCAAGAGGAGATGCTCGGCGCCAAGAAGGCCGTGAAGAAGATGCATCACATGCCGCGCAGCGCCACGTTCCGATAGATAGCGGGTGCGATGTGTGTGTGTGTGTGTGCTGTGTGCGAGTAGCTCTCTTGTGCAGATAGATTCGATAGGTTGATAGATAAATAAGCCCGCGCACAGGGATGCCGCGCGCGTTAACAAGCACCGCGCTTTCATTCGTTCGTCTCATGTCCATTTCGTAGCCTCTTCATTTTCGCTTCGCGCGCCAAAATCAAAAAAAGGCTACTAGCGATCTCTGATTGGCTGAAAATATGCCGCGTTGTTGGTTTCGATTGTCGGTGTGAGGCCTGCGCTGCATTCACAAATCCATCCCGCGAAAGTCGCCAAGAGGACAGGAGGCCGACGCGTGCGGACGTGCGGACGGACGGACGCAAGCGATGGCGAAGGCAGCGGCGCAGGAGAAGAAGCGCAGCCGCGCACCTGCGAAGGACACGAAGGCGCGCAAGAAGCAAAAGCCCGCGGCCCTGCAGCGTGTGCGCAAACCGACGAAGAAGCAGCAGAGGGAGGAGGACGCTGGCGATGAGGATGACGGCGCTGAGGAGCAGCAGCAGGATGTTGAAGAGGACGGTGCTGCTGAGAGTGACGGTACTGCGGATGATGACACAGTGGAGGAGGCTGAGAACGGCACTGGCTCGGACGACGAGAGCGAAGAAGACGGGGAGGATGAGCAAGGTGAGAAGAGGCTTTGTGTCCCTTGTGTGTCGTTGTGAAGCTCTAGTCTGATGTTGTTTTCCATTGAGTATACAGTTGAGAGCGACTCGCCAGTGGAAGAAGAGCAGCTGAAGAAGAAGGCGAAAGTCAAGCCGCGAGCCAAAGCGCCTGTTGCAGCAGTGAAGAAGAAAGTACCGGCGGCGGCGAAGGGCGCCAAACCTGCCGCGAGCGGGAGGGTGAGTAAACCCACGAAAGCCAAAACCGCAGCAGCGACAGCAAAGCTCGCGAAGAAAGCGGCGCCTGTGAAGAAGGCGAAACCGGCGCCAAAGAAGCGCAAAGTACGCTCGCAGGAGGACAAGATCCTCGAAAATGCACCGATGAACACGGCGTTCTACGTGGAGACGGGCAGCGACTGGCATGCCACAGATATTGGTGCGTCACATATATCAACTTGTGCTGCTTGTGTAGTGTGGGATCTAATGACCTGTGCTGTCATATATGCAGACTTTGAGGAGTTAAGTGCGCTGCGCAGCATGTGGGAGCTGCCGTCGGCGTGCCACATCCTCTGGCTGCTGCAGAATCCGCTGACGCTGCGCTTCTCGCACAAGCTGCTGGACTTTGAGGCCGCGCTCCTAAACCCGTCGTCCAGCACGATCCTTGAGGACGTCTTTACGAAGCTGCTGCTGAAGAAGAGCGAGCGCGATTGCCTCACCGCGGGCATTGGACTCAAGTACGAGTGGTGGAACAAGCAGCTACGCGAGTACTACATGGCCATGTACGACAAGTGGTACGCACTGCTACGCAAGGCTGGTGAGAAGGTCCCTGAGTCGTTTTCGGACGACGAAGACGATGAGGACGACGAGCAAGTGGACGTCGAGCTCTCGGACGACGAGTGGATGGCGCTCGACATCCTCAAGGCGCGGCTCGAGACGCTTGGCATGGTCTGTCCGCTCAAGGTGCGTTTCCGTTTCTCTATGCTTATGAATGGATGCTGCGCTCAAGAGCTTTCGTGACTAACGTTGTCCTTGCTTCTCAATGTTTGTGTGTTTGTGTGAACAGCACAAGTCGTATGCGGAGCTGCCGGCAGACTTGCGCTGCAAGATCCTTCACAACCTGTGCGAAGCTGTGATCGACGATCCGTCCAACACGTAAGCCATAAAGACCTTGTCGTGCTTCTAATGGCACACTCACTCACACACGTCTGCCTTGCTTGTTATGATCAACAGGGAACATGTGCGGATGATGGAGGAAGATGACATGCGGGTGGAGCCGCTGGGCCGTGACCGCGCAGGCAACTTTTACTACTTCTTCCCTCAGTTCTACGAAGAGCGGCGCCTGTATCGCCTGGAGCTCGCGACGAAGGAGTGGGGACTGTGGGCCAAGGGCGACGAGAGTTTTCGCGCTCTGCTAGTGGCGATGAAGGCAATCCGCGGCCGCAAAGTGGTTGGCGAGCAGGAGCTCATCGACCACTTGGAGGTGATTGTCGAGCAGATCGAAGAGGAGGCGGTCGAGCGCGAGCGCGAACTGGAGAAGGCAACGAAGCGCGCGATCCTCGAGGCTATTCCGCGCAAGCGCTCGATGCGCATCCAGGTGAAGCAGATCGAGCAGATGGAGCAGCAGAAGCAAGAGGTGGAGACGAAACAGCAACTCTCGATGGAGGAGCTCGCGGACCTCAAGCGTGCCGAGCTACTCCGCAAGGTGGAGATGGAGGCCGAGCGCGAACAGAGAGAGCTCGAGCGCGAGGCCAAGCGTGTCGAGCAAGAGCTCAAGGAGCGCGAGACAGCGGCCGCAGAACGTGAGCTGAGACGGCAGCGCCGCCTGGAGAAAGAGAGAGAGGACGAGGCCGAGCAGCGCCGCCTCGAGAGTGAGCGCCAGAAGGAGAAGGAGGCTCGCGAGCTGCGCGCCAAGCTCCGCAAGGCCGCAGAGGAGGAGGCACGACTGCAGGACCAGATAGAGGAGCTCGAACAGGAGGAAGACGACCCGAAGCCGTCCGAGTGATCGAATGGAAGAAAGCTGCAGAGGGCGGTATGGTACGCAGAATAGATAGATGCATGTGTGGGGTGAACGCGACACGTTGCTTCCCCATCGCGCTTCATTTGATATCGCTGAGCAATGACGACACGCAAGTTGCATGCGACAAGCGCATGTGATCCTTTCGAAGTAAGCTCTTCGCGAAGTGACTGACGCTTCACGACCACACATCCTCCGCAGTACATTCGAAACCGTGTCTTTGCTTCTGGGTTGAATCGGGAAGTGTACTGCTTTAGTGGGTTCACTGCATCCAGTTGCATTGGGAAGCTTTATCGTCATCATCACGCTAAAAGCCCTAGTCAAAAGCGTTGTTTACGTTGGTCAGAAAGTCTAATGCACTGAGCTCGCACGTGTGTGTACTGGCGAAGAAGAAGAGGAGCGAACGCCGCTGAGCCCTCATTCCTCAATTTGTGCTCTAAGTCAAACGCAAGCAACTCTCCAGCATGTCATCGTCCAAGATCTTCACGCCGTTGACGCTCGGCGGCAAGCGCGAGCCCGTGCAACTGCTGCACCGCGTCGTGATGGCGCCGCTCACACGCTTGCGCTCCGGTGAAGAGGGCATCCCACCTGCCTTCGCTGCGACTTACTATGAACAACGCGCGACTGAGGGCGGACTGCTCATCTCGGAGGGCACGTGCATCAGTCCAGGCTCGCGAGGGTACTTTGGCACTCCGGGGCTCTTCCGCGACGACCAGCTGGAATCCTGGAAGCGCGTCACTGCGGCCGTGCACGCCAAGGGCGGCAAAATATTTGCTCAGCTGTGGCACACTGGGCGCGTGGGCCATCCGCTAAACCAGCCGAACGGCGAGCTGCCCGTATCGGCGAGTGCTGTGAGCATGGACGACGTCAAGAGCTCCGCAGTGACCCGTGAGGGCCGCAAGGCATACGTGACGCCACGTGCACTGGAGATCAACGAGATCGCTGTCATCATCGAAGACTACCGCCGCGCGGCCGTGAACGCGATTGAACACGCGGGTTTCGATGGCGTCGAGCTCCACTCGGCGAACGGGTACTTGCTCGAGCAGTTCCTGTGCAACGGCGTGAACAAGCGCACCGATCAGTACGGTGGCTCGCTGGAGAACCGCGCGCGATTCCTCTTTGAAGCGCTGGACGCGATCCTTAGCAGTGTGGATGCGAGCAAAGTAGGTGTGCGCCTGTCACCATTCTCCGTCACGTTCGGAGCCACAACCTCGGATCCAGCGGCGATCTATGGCTACGTGATCGAGAAGCTTAGTCGTGACTATGACCTGGCGTACCTGCACTTGGTCGAGCCTCGCGGTCGCCACGTGGCCAACCCGCAGGTGCCCAAAATCGGCGTGACTGCGTACTTCCGAACGGTCTACGACGGCGTGTTGCTAACAGCGTCCGGCTACGACCACGAGAGCGCGGCTGAAGTGATTGAGAAGAACACTGCGGACGCGGTGGCGTTCGGCCGCGCGTTCCTCGCGACGCCGGACCTCGTCAAGCGCTTGCGCCTCGGCCTGCCGTTCAACGAGCCGGACGCCAACACGTTCTACTTGGGTGGCGAGGAAGGATACACGGACTACCCACTCATGGAGAATGTGGTGGTGCTGCAGTCGTAGAATGGACAAGACGTGTATGTGTGTTTTCGGCTATGCATTTGCTTGGTATTTTCGTTACGAAATGCTTTTGGATCAGGGGCCACTATTCAAGTGACTAACTTTTTTGTTAGCGTTTCGGTCGAAAAGCCCTGGTGTCTGTGTGGGCTTTCGATCTTGAAGGTCTTGATGAAGGTACGTCCGTTGTTCAGCCTTGTGTGTGGGCAACAGCCTGTGCAGCAGCCTGCATGTGGGCTTCTGCAACTGCACGCGAGTCGGGATCAGCCTGCACGAAAGAGGCGGTAGCAGCACGCGCGAATGGAGGCAGGGTAGGTATTGGGGGATGAACCCGCGACGGCGTACCCCGGGCGACCATAGGCTGGTCCGGAATCAGCTCTGGCAGCGCGCTGGACTCTCGCCAAGCCCCCTCAAAT
>JAASGO010000059.1:0-60659 GCA_023334245.1 Globisporangium cederbergense | reverse complement strand
CTGTGCTTTGCTTTGCTTCGTGCTTTGTTCTTGCTGCACCCTCCCTGTCGTCTCACGCATCTCATGCACTAGGAGCCGAAACACGCGACGAGACGGAAGACGCCTTCATCTTCGTCAAGTGACCGCAAGACGAAGGCGACGACGTCATCCGTCTTCCTGTTTTTTATGTGGACAGGAGCACTTGGCGGAATCGAGGGTGCTCTGTCTCGTTTTGAGATTGACACTTGGACAAGCATCGTGCAACCGTGTGCGTATATTGGTGAAGATTGGTTACTTTGCTGTGGAGTCTCGTTTTGCGTCTCTATTTCCTCTTGGTTTTGGAAGCTTGTGTCAAAGCAAGCACTTACAGCACTGAATGTTAGTGTGGATCACACTAATTATGGCGATCTTGAGTTCATGTTTTGCGACAGGTCCATGTTGGGAGATTTTGCACCTGAAAAGGTTCACCTTTTGGCATTTACTCAGTCTCTAACAATCTCACATGCCCCTTGCTGTTGTCGTTGCTTGGCTAAAAGGCAAACCACCTGTCTTTTCTGCAAGGAGTCACCCTTTTTCCACGTTAAGCAGGTTACACCGCTTTGCTTATTCTGTCTCTATTCAGTCTTAGCAGCCACAAATAGGTAAACATACCATTCGAGTAAGCCTGTGAGTAATTTACCTTGGCCAGTTGTCGTTACCCTATTCACACGGCTCAAATTGAAGCCTCTTCACAGCTTCTCACCGTTTGATTCCACTCATTTCTTTTTTTTGCATAGATTATATTTAGAATCGTTTAAACAGCCAGTGTCTTGCAAAGGGCCATTGTAGCAATGGTTTCCAATGTTTGATTTCTATAGCATTATTTCTATTAGAATCAAAGAGTGAGATAAAATGTTCACAAAGCATCACCACCTCCACTAGCAATAACAAAGAGGTTCCTTCTGACTCTCGCCTTGTCATTCCGACTCTCTTTTACACACGAAAGAGGGGGCGGACGATTCCGATCCGATCGCGCCACAACAGGCAGCATTAACGGACGCTGCTCGCCCGTTCATGCGAAGACGACGGCGACGCCATCCTGAGCAATAGCAGCGTCGATCGGACAAGCAAGCAGCCTCTGTATCGTATTAACGCCCGCAGTCTCTCGCACAGGTGACCGCAGAACGAGCGACGGACGGATAGACTCTCTTCCTTTACAAGACATGGTCTCTGCGGCACAGGCGCCGCCGCTGCACTACGACCCGCGGCTGCTGGCGCCCCCGGGAATGCGCTCGGCCTCGAGCTCAGAGCTCTCATCGCTCGGCGACCTGCACGATGACGGCGCGTCATCCACCATGTTCACGACACCGCACAGCCAGCACCAGCACAACCGAGGCAGCGACAGTAGAGGCAGCTTTGGTTACGACAGCGTGTACGGCGGCGACGGGCAACCCGAGCACCTTGTGGTGCGCGGGGAAGTGCCGAGCAGCGATTTGAGTAATGTGAACACGCTCTTCGTGGGCATCAGCGCGGCCGTGGGCGTCGCGCTCGCGATCGTGATAGCGCAGATCGACGGCGCGCGAGATGCCACCGTGACCCAGTGGCTGCTGCTCCCAGGTGAGCTTTTCGCGAATGCGATGCTCTGCGTTGTGCTACCGACAATCTTCCTCAACTCGGTGCTCGGGAGCATGCACTTCTCGACGCTCAACAAGACCAAGGCGCTCGGCTCCAAGATGCTCGTGTACTTTGTCGCGCTCACACTCTGGGCGAGCGTGCTCGGCGCGCTGCTCGCTTTATGCTTCGTCCCAACGTTCTCCAAGAGCAACGCGCTGCGCATAGCAGCCACAAGTAGCAATACCCACAGCGCTGGCGTTCTTGAGATCGCGCTCCGGTGTCCCCAGCAGAATAGCAGCCAGTCGCTGCTGCTCCAGTCCGACGGCTCCATGCGGTGCACGCAGCCGCTGGAGCGCGTGAACGGCACGCTCTTCCGCATCGAGGACATCGCGCACACGTTTCGGATACACAGCAGCAGCAAGTTCTCCAACAGTGCCACTTTCGCAGCAATAGCAACGGGAAGCAGCGTGTTGACCGTGATCCCGACTCTAGGCGACCAAGTCATAACGCTCCTCGAGATGCTCTTCCCGATGAACCTCTTCGAGGCGTTCCTGCGTGGCGACGTGCTGAGCGTGATCCTCATCGGTATGGCCCTGGGCATGGCGCTGCTGCACTTCTCGCTCATCTCGAGCGTGGCCGGCACGAGCGACTCGAGCCTGCTCTTCCTGCTACTTATGCAGAGCGAGGTGCTCCTGAGTGTGCTGGCGCGCGCGCTACTCAAGGCGCTGCCGTTCGGGATGACCTTCATGGTCTGCGGCACGATCCTGCGTTCGCCCCGCGACGCCGACGTGAGCGAGTCCACGCCGTCGATGCAGGACCTGGCCAGCCTTGCGGGCGTGCTGCTCTTCGCGCTCGTACTAGACCTCGCGACGACCCTGGCGCTGGCTTCCGTGGCGACCAAATCCAACCCGCTCCCGTACATCCGACAGTTGCTGCCCGCGCAACTCGTGGCGCTTGGCTCCTCATCGTCGCTCATCGCGCTGCCCACGACTGTGCGCAGCATCGCCGCGACCAGACAGGTGTCCATGCCGCTGGCGCACTTTGTGTGCTCGACCGGCGCGATCCTCAACAAGAGTGGCAGCGCCGTCTATTTATCCGTCGCAAGCGTGTACATCGTCGGCGTCGCGGGGCTCGATGGCCACGAACTCACGGTCGCCAACATCGCGACGCTCATGCTCGCGAGTTTCCTGTGCTCGATCGTGCTCCCGCCGCTGCCGCGCGGCAGTATCCTCGTCGTGGGCACGATCCTCACGAGCGTCTTTCACATCGACGCGACCGGCGGCGTGCACGTGCTCCTGGCGTTCCTGGCCGCCATGGATTGGCTCTGCGACCCATTTGTGACGGCGCTCAACATCACGAGCAGCGCCGTGGTGGCGCTCATCCTGGCGCACCAGATGGACGAGCGCTTCCGGGACCAGTCCTTCGACACGCAGGAGGAGGAGACTGATGACGGCATGGGCAGCAGCAGCCGCAACGGCACGGAGCCTCGAGCTCAGCCAGTTCAAGTGCCTGGAAGGCCGTTCTTGCACCACCAGGAGTCGAGTCTTAACGCGAGTGAGGTGTCCATCTGATCAGCATTAGCATCAGCAATGGGGAACGACTGAAGTTCTCCAATCCAGTATTTAAGAAAAGACGAAGAGATAGAAGACCGAGAGTGTGAGTGTGAAGATGAGTGAGTTTATGACTTGGATGTAACGAACTGACCCTGCCTGACTGCCTCAGGGAGGCGATGAAATATGAAACCCACAATTTTGAAGAGGCACCGACCGATAGATAAGCTTGCTTAACCTGGGTATCTCTCTGATGTTGTGCCTCAACAGGTAGCACTTCAGCTCTCGCACGCAGGACAGAGAGCGCAGGTAGCAATGAAGAAGGAGTTCGATGGCTTTGCGTCGCAAGCATCTACGGACAAGGGTGAGGACGAGCTCTCACGTCCCAACTACACGACCGAGCGGCGCTCGAGCTTCGTCACCGCGGACGATATCACCCATGGAGGAGACCATGACCATGACGATCACGAGATGAGTGCTATGGATGGCGCGCCACGGCCGTACGCGGGCCTGTCCATGGCTGAGGCAGGTAACTCGATCACGATGACGCCGACGACGCAGTTTCTCGAGCAGCCCGTGATCTTCAACGTCACGAAGGGCGAAACTGCGCCCAGTGCCAGTGGAGGTCAGCGCAGTCGCGGTGGCGCGAGCGGCACAAGCCCAACGGACGACTTGCTCGTGGACCTCAAGTACGCCTCACCGCCGATGATCATGACGTGCGTGGCCGGGCTCGCGGGCTTTGCGCTCGGCGCCGTGCTCAACAAGATTGGCCTGGCGTACAACGCGCAGCTCTGGATCGGCTTCGTCGGGTACTTCTTCATCTCGGCGCTCGAGTGCCTCACGCTGCCGCTCATCTTCACGAGCGTCACGATCTGCGTCGCAAACCTCATCATGTCCAAGAAGACCAAGGGCGTAATGGTGCGCATCAGCATCTACTTCGTCATGGCCTCCTTCCTCTCGTGCTGCGTGGCACTGGGCGTGAGCTACATGTTCGTGGGCACCTTTGTGCGCAAGCCCGACCCTCCAGCCATCTCGCTTTCGGCGAGTCTGAACCTCATGTGCCCCAACGGCAAGTTTCTCGCCAAGGACTCGTCCAACTGCGAGGGCAAGCAGCAGCGTGACGCCATGACGTTCCTGGCCACCAACATCACAGGCGTATCGCTCCAGGCCGCCGACGCCGTGTACACCAACTACTCGTTCGCGGTCCAGATCTCCTACTTCTTCGACAACCTCTTCGCGCAGAACATCACCGAGGCGTTCTCGAACTCGACGTTCCTGGCCGTCACGGTCTTCAGCATCCTCTTCGGCGCCGGCCTCGTGCTCGCGCACGACCCGACCACGGGCGAGCAGAACCACGCGTTCGTGCTCATCAAGCAGGTAGACCTCGTGCTCGAGCTTATCCTCAACTGGCTCATGCCCTGGACGCCCCTCGGCACGTTCTCGGCCATGACGTACTACATCATGCAGGGCACGATCACGCAGTCCGCGTTCACCGAGACGCTCTACTACACGGTCGCCATGGCTGTCACGCTCATCACCTACTTCTTTCTCGTGCTATGCCTCGGCTTCTTTTTGCTCGTGCGCAAGAATCCGTTCCAGTTCTTCTGCTACCTGCTGCCGGCCATAATCTTCATGTTCGGCTCGTCCAACTACACGGCGTCCATCCCCGTGCTCATGCGCAGCATCGAGAGCTCCAAGTCCGTCTCGCGCACGCTCTCGCAGTACACAGTCTGCCTTGGCGTCTCCTTCTCGCTGTCTGGTACGGCCGCCTTCTTCATCGTCTCGACTATCTTCATGGCGTACACGGGCGGCGTCGAGCACCTGCTCACGCCCGGACGGCTCATCGCGCTCGTGCTCGTGTCCACGCTGAGTTCGATTGGCGTGCCACACGCGACAGGGTTCAGTCTCACGTACTTGGCCACGATTTGGACCACGATCTTCCCCATTCCGCTCCCGGCCTCCTTCATGTATCTCGGATGGGTCGAGTGGCTCGTGCAGCGCATGCGTCGCATGACCAACATCATGGTCATCGCCTTCATTGCGCGCGTCATCGCCGAGCAGCTCGATGAGACCGTCGAGGATGAAGAGGATCGCGCGTTCGTGGACCGGCCCGTGGGTCTGGCGCACATTTAAGCAGGGCTAGACACGTTGACTGGTTGGATCTAGTCACAAGGCTGTTTGATCACATGTATAGCTCTTGTTGTTGCTCCTATATCAGGATACAAGAAGGATAATGAATTCGCATCTACCTATATCTCTCTATGCACACAGCACTTACGTGATCTATGGCTCGCTCTGTGGCTGGGCTTCCAACTCTAGTCGCTCTTGAAGCTGAGCCCGCTCGTGCGCGTCGATGGCCTCGTTCGCGAGCTTGTCGGCGTCGGTGTTGGCCTCGCGGCGCACGTGCGAGAAGGTGACGCTCTCGAAGGTGCTGCAGAGTAGCTGGCACTGGGCAAAGAGCCCGCGCAGGTGAGGCGCCTTGACGCGGTATACGCCCTGCATCTGCCGGATTATGAGCTCCGAGTCCATGTGCACGTGCACACGCGCTACTTCGTGCGTCTGCGCCAGGTGCAGCGCCAGCAGCAGACCCTTGTACTCGGCCGAGTTGTTCGTCTCGCTCTCACCCAGGTACGACGTGCCGGACGCGATCACGCGCGCACTCTCGGCGTCGATCAGCAGCGCGCCGCAGCCGCTCTTGCCCGGGTTGCCGCGGCTCGCGCCGTCCGCGAACGCCAGCACCACTGGCGAAGAGCTACTGTTGTTGTCATTCGATTGTGACGCGCTAGACGAGTACGCGTGGCGCAATAGCAGAGGCTGCTGGTGACACTGGTGGTGCTGACTATGCAGATGTTGGCTGATAAGGCAAGCGCGCGGTGCCGATGCCCGCCATGCGCGGCGCGAGACGAGCTGCAACAGCATTTGGTCCGCCCGACTTGGGTTTCAGATTGCTTTTGATTGGGCATGAAGAGCTTACTTCTCGTCCGTTCTGCTGTTGCGAAAGTCAAAACGAAACTTCAAACCGATTTTCGCCAATTAAATCCATCGGCGCTATCCCCGGATAAAATTTGTATGCTTTTTTATATGGAGTAACCATCCGGATATAGCGCTGAAATCGCTGTCGGAATGATGCATTTATCTCTGGACTCGCAACCTAAAAACTCCAAGTTCTATTCAGAAAACGCAGTCCTATGATTATTACCGACGACAGAGGCTGCGCATCTTTCCGCCAAAAGCATCGCACTGTTTTAGCTGAGTAGAGTTGGAGTTTGTAAAGCTGTAGTGCTGTGTTTTATCCAAGACCCAAACAATAGGGATCTGGCACAATAAATAAAATGTTATTTCGCTTCTTTCCCCAAAATGTAGATATCTGAAGAACTCTTCAACTGAAGTACACTTTCAGTTTAGTCATAAGCGACTACTTCGCACTTACTTACAAACTCTTTTTTATGAAGTACAATACGAGTCTAGTCGTAAACGACCTATATTGAAGCCGAACCAAAAGACGGGAATAATGAGACAGATATCACGAGTCAAAGATCGCCGCGCGGGTGATCCTGCTGGTTCGTCATGCAGCCCGCAATGGTTGCCGCCCTCTCTCAGCTCCAACTGCCGGATGTGACCCCGAGCGTCGCTGTGGAGTCCAGCTCCCGTCTCGCCACTTCAGAACCGAACTCGACGCCATTCTAGACAAGCAAGCTCAACCAGAATGCTTAATACCGCGCGCAAGTTCTCGACTGTGGCCGACGCGCGCGTGCGGCTCTCACGGCTCGCGGAGAACCAGTTCGAGAAGATCCGCGGCGCCATCGGGAACGCGCGCGTCGTGCTCATCGGCGAGGAAACCCATGGCACGCAGGAGTTCTACGCACTGCGCGCCGAGATCACCAAGGCGCTGGTCGAGCGTGAACAATTCTCACTCGTGCTCTGCGAGTCCGACTTCCCCACGTTTTACAAGCTCCACCAGTACGTCGGTGGCGCACAATCGGCCACACAGATGCTGGAGAACTCGCCCTCGGATAGCTACTCGGCCACGGGCGCCTCGGGCACACAGTCAGGATCCAAGGCATCGAAGCCACCACAAGCTCAGCCACAATCTGAGCCAAAGCCAACGGCTGAAATGTCGACCGAGGAGTTAATGGAAGTGCTCAAGGCGCGGTTTCCCGTGTGGATGTGGCGCAACGAGGTCGTGCGCGACTTTATCGAATGGCTCAAGGCCGAGAACCTGCGCCGCGAGGTCACGACGACCACGCCTTTCTATTCGACGTTGCCCGTCGCGCTCTTCGGACTCGATATCTACAGCATGTTCACGTCCACGGACCAGGTGATCGCGTACCTGGACGCTGTGGATCCGCAGATGGCCGAGCGCGCACGCAAGCGCTATGGTGATTTACTGAAATTCCGTCCCGACGAGGCCGAGTACTGTCGCTCCGTGCTGCATGGCAAGGTTCCACCACAAAGTTCCAAGATCAAGCTCATGCTAGACGACCTCAACGGCAAGGCGCCCGAGTACAAGACGCTTTTTGGTGACGGTGACGAATACTTTAGCGCCCACGAGAACGCGCGCATCGTGCTCGCGGCCGAGGAGTACTACCGCGAGAGCTACTTTGGCGGCTCGCTCTCGTGGAACATCCGCGACCACGCCATGGTGGACATGATCATGAACGCGCTCCATTTCCACGACGAGAAGCTCGCGGCCCTGCACAAGGACAACGTAGAGAGTGGTAACACGGGTGAAGGTGAACGAGCGCCGCCGCCACGTGCTCGGGCGGTCGTCTGGGCGCACAATTCGCATATTGGGGATGCCGAGGCGACTGAGCAGTACGAGCGCTATGGCCAGGTGAACGTGGGCCACCTGGTGCGGCAAGCGCTCGGCAAGGACGACTGCTATCTCATTGGGTTGTCGACCAACAAAGGCACTGTGCGCGCTGCCAAGCGCTGGAATGGCCGTGACCATGTGATGGAGCTGAACCCAGCGCTGCCGGACAGCACGGGGCACGTAATGCACGAGGCCAGCAAGGCGACGCCCGAGATGCGCGAGTTTGGGCTTTTCTTTCGCAAAAATCCGGCCGATGATGATGATGATAGTGGCGAATTAGCGGCGAAACCACAAGTGAGCCTCACACCTGAAGAGGAAGCCGCGCGCAAAGAAATGGAGCAGAAGCGCCTTGAGCGCTTTGTGGGTGTGCAGTATGTCAAGCAGAGCGAGCGCCAGTCGCACTACTCGCAGTGCGCGCTCAGCAAGCAGTTCGATTTGTTGATCCACTTGGACGAGACCTCGGCGCTGCGTTCGCTGCCTGAGATGGCGGAGCCAAAGGTGTCGCCTCCGAATCTGCGTCCAGGCACGGTGGACTACTCCAAGTGTGACAAGTTCCGCGACGAAGAGGAAGACAAGGACAAGTAAGTGAAGGTCGAGATGAAAAGTTGATGCATTGAAGTACATCAAGTGATGTTCTGATTATTGGTTGGATGTGGCTTCTCGTGGATGAACGGAGCTCCTTGTAAGAGGTGGTTGGAGAGCGTTTGGCTACCTCCATTTTATCGCTCTCGCAGGCTACATTAGCATAGCAACACGATACGAATGAGAATTATGAATACAAAAGCGGCCAGAAGTGCTTCTATCAGTCTCGTGCATCTATTTTTCAGTTGTTGTTGTTGATGTTGTTCTTCTTGTACTTGGCGCTACGGAGTCAAGGATATGAAACCCAGGATGGAGTTGCGCTGGTGCGAGTGAGGCTTAAGCCCGAGGAGGCGTCTCATCCTAGGTCACTGTAAAGGCGTTCAGCTCTCCTGATCTTCGTTCTGCTCCTCCGTGAAGGTCCAGCCGACCGTGCGCAGCAGGCCATGCATCACAGGTGTCTGTGCGCTCGTGACCGCAAACTTGACGGTTTGAAGCACGTCTTTTTCGTCACTGGTGAGTGATTCGACGGTCAGTGACCTGTTCAGCGGTACCGCCGCGGCTCCTTCGTTGATGGAGCAGTTGCACATGAGCGGGAGCGCCGGCACGCGGTTCTCGCGCTGTAGGATGGCCGAAACCTGACCGAGTATCCAGAGCACGGGCGTCTTCTCGACCTTGTTCGCACCCAAGTTCGTCATCGCGACTTCGGCGAACTCGGCAAAATTGCGCGCCGTGCACTTGACCGACGAGGTAAGCGGGTTCTCGCTGGCGCGACTCGCGAACCTGTTGTCAATCTGGAAGCCAGAGGACGAGAGCGGCACGAGCAGGGTCTTCTGCGTAAACGGCACCGAGAGCCACATGACCGACTGCCAGAGCGTGCCCTGTTCGTCGAAGAGGTCCGTCTGCACTGTGAACTCGATTTCGCGCTCGAGGAAGCGCTTCTGCGACAGCACCATCACACACTAGAGAGCAGACAAACGTGTTAGTTAGTATAATGCAGATAGATAGATGCAATAGTATATATGGCCTCACATTGATCTCCTGCGGCTGCTGAGCGTCGTCGCCTTGCTGCTGAGCGGCCTTGTCACGGAAGCGCATGTCAAGCGGGCGCAGCTGCGTGATCGTGAGCGCCTTGACGCGCATGTCGCGCACGCTCGTGGGGAAATTCGAGTTGCCGAGCAGCTGGAGCAGCATGCTACTCGTGGCGATCTGCGGAAACACGAACGGCAGCTTTTCGAGCGCGAGCGTCTGGAAGCCCAGCGACGTCGTGAACTTGGCAAAGTCTGTCGAGAGCAGCTCGAAAGGGCAATGCAGCGTGATGCGCGGGCATGCGCTACGCAACACGCGCTTGCGCCACCCAACGCGTGTCAGTGAGGATAGCCAACAGCGCCACACGAACTCGCGCGTGCCGAGGTCGCTCGGCGCCGGCAGTGCGCCAAACCTGCGAGTGGCGACGCGCATGTGCGTAAGTGATTGAGCGAGCGAGCGATAGATAAAGTACAGACAGAGAGAACGCGGGTATGAAGCGGACAGAGAGACGTACACGCAGACGACGTCGTGGTCCCACGTGATGGCGATGTAGAGGAACGGCGCGAGCACCGCGGCGCCGATGACGACGACCAGCAACAGCGCCGGGAAGGTCAGCATCTTTGCTTGTCCAGGTGAGCAAATGCGAAATGAGAGCTGAACAAACGACAGCACAAGGGAGCCAGAAATTAAGTGGTACACGCCATATATTGGACTCGTATTATGTGGTACACATCACACGCCGTTTTTGTGCTTGCCGATCTTACCTTGCACAAATGATATATCTGACTTGAAGAATAGCTATGTATCTATAGAGGTTTCAAGCTGTCACTGACAAAAACCTTTTTTCATAAATGACGCACAAGCGTCATTTGCAAGTATGTAAGCAACAAAATAAGGAAATCTTGAAATTCTCAGATGATTATATTTGAAACTCATTTATGCAAAAACAGAGGCTCAGCACGTGCTCCAAAAAAGAGCCCTTTTTTGCTATAAAAATGGCTTCGACCACCCAGCAAAACTCCGTTTTGTTTGCTTGTTTTGGCAGCCATTACGAGCATCGTCTCTTTTTTCTCTCACACTGACGCCTGCACTAAAATTATTTGCAGCTTTTCAGATCACCGCGGAGGAGGCAATAGCGGATCAGCACGTCAGCATCACACTTGCCACCTTACGCCTACCACACTGCAGCATTGCAGCATTTTTGCTGTGTGATGGATCTGAGCTTTCTGATTGGTAAAAACACCTTTCAACACAACTTACGCTTTTTGATCGGCTGAAATACCGCAGCCCCTCTCGAATCTGCTTGTATGGTTCACATTTTACAGAGGAGAACGCGGTTTTGCTGTTTGAGCAAAACGGCCGTCAAAACCGTTTGCAGGACCCCCATCTTGAAAAGCTGGACATAAAGTTTCACAGAGATCACCCTTCACGCAGCTCTTCTCTGGACTGATCAAAGCAGCCAGTATAAGGTAGGTCTATATCAGTATGTTACGGCTCATTCAGTCAATTGTAAACTGACTTTGCCGCTTTAATGTTACAATTAGCAGCGGAATATATACCACATTGTGAGCTCAACGGCCATCATTATGGATGATTTACCAATTCCAAAAAAGCTGTCCCCTTTCTTCCCTCCCTTCTCCAAGCAAAACCAAAAAAATCACGCCGCCGCCACCACATCAAACGGCTAAATTAGACGCATTCATTCGGCCCAGCATCGGGAGAGAGCGAGCGAGTTACGCGAGCCGAGCGAACGCAGCGCGTCCCATTTGTCCGTCCGCAGCCATCCCTCCCTTCCTCCCTCCCGCGCCGTCCATCTGGCCACATAGAGCGGCAGTGTAACATCCGCGTCCAGCTCACGGCCCTAACAAGCAAGCGCACAAGACCCTGCGCAAGCAAGCAAGGAACAAGCAACCACACAGCGATCGAAGCTCTGTGTCTTGTGTCTTGTAGCAGCAACAGCAACAACAAGTCTGGCAAGTCAACAGGTCTCCTGCCAGCAGCCATCCGTCCATTATGGTGAGCTTCCCGATCCAGACCGGCGGCGGCGCATCAGACGCTGCTGAACGACGCCCGACTGCCGCAACCACCAACGTGCACTTGCTGACCAAGAACGAGCGCAAGGAGCGGTACATGGCCAAGACGCGCGCTGAGGCGTCGTATCTTTTCAAGTACCTCATCGTGACGCAGATGGTCGTGTACCTCGAGGCCGGCGCGATCCCGTGCCTGCTCGACCAGCTCTCGGTCTCACTGGGCCTGACGGCCACGCAGCAGGGTGCGCTTGGTGGCGTCGTGTATCTGGCGCTGAGCGCCGCGTCCCCGCTCTGCGCGTACTTCTTGCATCGTTTCAACCCCAAGCACGTGCTCGGGCTCAGCCTGATCTTCAACAACATCGCCGTGCTCATGCTCGCGTTCACGCCTACGGGCTACGCGTTCAGCGCTAACATGATGATCGTCGCGCGCGGGCTCATTGGCTTCACGCAGGCGTTTCCCTGCGTCTACACGCCCCTGTGGGTCGACGAGTACGCGCCTCGCGAGAAGGTAGCGGGCTGGATGAGCTATCTGCAGGGCAGCGTGCCCATGGGCGTCATGCTCGGCTACTTCATCGGCACAGTGTCGAATTGGGTCGTGCCCGAGAGCTTCCAGTTGATCGAGACGTGGCGCTGGCCCTTCGTGGTGCAGTTCGTAGCCATGTGCCCCATCATGGTCGCCATCTTCTTCGTGCCCAAGAAGCACCTGATCATCCGCAGCGACTCGGATAAAAGCCCTACGGGTAGCATCGCTAGTGCGGCGTCGTCGGATCACTCAAGCGCATTGGCCAGTACCAGCGACATCAGCGACGAGAACCGACCCATGGAGATCGCCGAGGAGCTCATGGCCGGCCATGGTCAAGAGGACGTGGCTACGACTGGTCAGCGCAAGAAAAGCAACAAGCACACGCAGCAGCCCAAGAGCATGGGCTACATGGACCCCGAGGCGTTCTTTGACGACGAGGCCGAGCCGTTGAACCTGCGCCACACGATCTCTGGCGGCGAGGCGCTCGCTGGCTTTCCAGTTGGCGATAACGACGCGATGATGCGTGGCGGGCCCGTGAGCCGCAGCGGCTTTCTACACAAGGAAGAAGAGGACGTGCTGCTTGCGAGCGCCGGCATGTACGGCGGCAGCAGTCAGCGCGGGCTGCGGCAGCTCGTGCAGAACCACCAGAACCACTTCAGCGCATCCGAGAATGACGTGGGTTCATCCAGTTTCCGTCGTGGGACGCAGCTGCTCTCGTCTAGCTCGCGTGGCGGTAACGGTGGCCCCGTTGACTCGGATTTAGAGACCGGCGATATTAACAATGAGCCGCTCACGCCGACGTCCATCTCGATCGCGCGCCTGACAGCCGCAGCCTCATCCCCGACTGGCCGCAGCCTGGCGCCGCCGCGCTCACAGTCGTCTACGTACGGCGCGTTCGACACGTCGCTGCGGTCGCCCAACAACCACAGCATCCTGGACGCATCCATTCTGGAGGAAGAGTTTATCGAAGTGTACGAGCAGGGGTCGTTCTCGGACGGGCTCTATGAACTGGCGCACATCCCGATCTTCTGCTTGATCGTCGGCGGCCTCACGGCCGTGTACTTTGTGGTCACGGGCGTGCAGTACTGGTCCACGATCTTCATGATCAAGTCGCTGCATGCGTCCAAGTACCTCGTGAATGGGCTCTTCGTGGTCGTGGCGGGGACCGGCCCAATCTTCGGTGTCTTCTACGGCGGATGGCTCATCGACCGCTACGGCGGGTACATTGGCGTGGAGCAGCGCGCCAAGTCACTTGGCATCTGCATGGTGCTGGGCATCACGGCATTCCTGATCTCGGCCGTCACGACGTTCTTCAACGACATCTACATCACGGCCGCGTTCCTCTGGCTGCTGCTCTTCTTCGGCGGCTCGATCCTGCCGGCGTGCACGGGCATCTTCATCTCGGTTGTCCCCGCCGAGCACCGCGCGCTCGCGTCCTCGCTCTCTGTCATGATCTTTAACCTCTTTGGCTACTCGCTCTCGCCGTACCTCACGGGCCTCATGATGGAGTGGGTGCTCTTGCACCAGGGCAAACCGGGATCGTACTTTGAAACCTGCGACGAGGCGTGTGCCTACCGGCTCGGGTTCCGCTTCTGCTTGTTCTGGTCGCTCTGGTCCTTCATCTGCATCGGCAGCGCGTACAAGCTCGCCAAGCGCCAGGCCGAGGAGGCCCGCCAGGTGCTCGAGTTCTACGCGATCAAGAACGCTTGCTAACTGGCTGGCCAACAACAAGCCAAAGACCGCACGAGAGAGAAACTCGTGTGAAGAAAGTAGTAGTATAATACAAAAGATCTCCTCACCTTCAGACCAGACATCCTGAGACTCCAGCCGTCCGAATGACCCCCTCAAGTCAAGAGACCCCATCCATCCACCCACTCATCCATCTACAGCTCATCATCAATCCCAGCCAACCATCATCATCGAAATGCAGAAAATGCGGTGCCGCGCCTGCTAACCCTCAGCAAACGACGACGTCCGCCCTGCACTACCAACCTCCTGAATATTCATTATTACTTGTCCGTACGTACGTCGCTTCAATAGATTGCTGTCTCCATCCATGTCTTCTTGTCTTCCTGTCTTCTTGTCTTCTTGCTCACGTCGCCTGACCACCAACCAACTCCCCATACCTCACACAAAGCATTTCCATCGCTCAGATCACCAATTTCCCATTTCAAAAAAGCACCAAAAACTTTAGACGCCAGTGGCCAGGCGGTCGACGGTGAGTGCGTGGAACTTCTCGAGGCTGTCACACCAGCTCGCAACGGAGTCCTGGAACTTGGCCTCAGGCTTGCGGTCGAGCAGCACGAGTGTGTGGTTCACCTGGTCGATGCGGGCCTCAATCTTCTGGTCGAGCACGAGCGACGAGAGCAGCGACTCGACCTCGGCCAGCGACACGCCGTTGAGCTCGCGCGCGATGTACAGCGTGCTCATCTTGCGGTACGGCCGCACGATCTTGAGCAGCACCTTGCTGCGGATCGTGCGCAGCAGCCGATCGATGTGGTGCTTGATGAACGGGTCCGCCATCACGGTCGCCTGGTTTACACTCAGCACTTTCTCGAAAGTCTTGATCTCGTCGTGCAGAAAGGCGTCCGTGAGCTTGGTCATCGCCACGATCTCGTTGTCGTTTTCGTAGGGCTTGGCTTCTTGCGAGTCGAACACGTTCACCTGTGACTCACTCAGCATGTTCGCCAACACGAGGTACTTGAGGCACTGTAGTCTTCGCGGCTCACCCGCTTCGTCGTAGCTCTTGAAACCCTCGAAGAAGTCGCTGCGAGCCTTGTCCCAGTCACGCTACAACCATAGCACAACAACAAATTTGTAAGTGACGGTTGACTTTGTAACCTGCTACATGATTGTTGACTTTGGTACCTGCATCATATGCATCTTGCCACCGCATTCACGAATCACACCAATGATTTTCTAGCAAGCAGCACGAGTTGTTGACGACACAAGCAAACGAACGAGCAAATATACAACGCACAAGTCAACACACAAATTGTTGTGAGCATGCATGGTAGAGACAGCAAGTAAAGAACAACAAGTAACGTACGGGGTGTGCAACGCCGGATTTGGTGCGTAGTGCCTTCTCATAGATCGACACGAGCTTCTTGTTGTCCTTCTGCGAAGTGTACATCTGGATCTGGAGCGCATACACTTCCAGTAGCTATACAACAAACACATGCACAAGCAAGCAAGCCGATGCGTTAGCATCGATGGTTACCCCATTGAATTTGCAAGCGCTAACCAGACAAACAACAACAACAGCACATGGGCACCTGTGTATTCTTCTTCACACCGTCTTCACCATCCTCTTCCTCACAGGAAGCTAGGAGCTCCTTCACAATCTGTTACAGTGCACACAATATAAGCACACGCTAAGAAGTCCATACACAGTAAGCGGCACTTGTGCAACAGCTCCTTTGTACCTTGCTTAGACGCGAGAAGTCACCAATCTCGTACAGCAAGTTGCCCAACTTCAAGTTCGTCTTGAACCACAAGCGCTACAATCAAGCCAAACCAACGAGTACAGCACACACACAAACACATCATTCGCATCATTAGCTTTTACCACAGTAGTCGCGACACCGGTCCCTCCTTCTATACCCGCCACATAGTTTGTACCTCGTTGCGCGCTTCCTTCAGTGTCTCGAGCGTCGTCTCGTAGAACCGCTGCAGGATCTCCCAGTTCTACACAACACATCAATAATACATACATAGCGCCACATCATTAAGTCAACACGACACAAACTCACAGCCAGCATGTGGTTGCGCTTACGTAACAACAACACATCACACAAAGCACACATGTCAGCGCAAATAGCGCATACACATAACAAACGCTCCAACCTTGCTCGTGGAGACAAAGTCGAGGATGCTGTTGATGCCTTTCTCGCCGACGTTGCGCGTGACGTCACTCTTAGTGTACCCCAGCAGCTCCTCATACTTTTTCATGGCCTGCGCGTGCTGTCCGAGCTCAAACTTGAGCTTCACGATGCGCTTGAGCGCCTTGAAGCCCCAATCTGTCTTTTCGACTTGCATCGCGAGCACCTGGTCAAGCGCGTCCAAGGCAAGCTCGCGCTCGGGCGGCTCACCCTCGAGGTGCTGCTTGGCCGAGTAGTACTGGTTCTCGATCTGCACGTGCAGGTCGCCCTCGCCGTCATCCATGTCCTCATCCTCGTCGCTGTAGTCGAACTCGTACTCCTCCTCGTCCGACATGGTGCTTCTGCTGCTGCGTTCTTTTCTTGCTTTGCAATCCGAAAGGGTTCGCGTGTGCTTTTGTATCGGTGTCCTGTAGTTTGAAACTCGTGAGCAAGATCGGACCGGTTTTTGAAACCGGTATCTGCTTTAAGGAAGATCTATTTTGTTTACAAAAAAAGGTGAATTCTGATGCTTTAATGACGAAATTAGGTTGCTTCAGCACAAAGCAAAGTTGTTTTGATTGCAATCACAAAAGATAATATACTGTCAGTGTTTGTCAGATTAATACTCAAAGTCTGTCTATTCTTGAGCACTAATTTGGCTATCTTGAGCTTTCTTTAGTTTTGTAAAAAGACAAAAATCGAATAATTTCAAGTTTAGTATTTATACAAAACACGGTAGTTTGTTCGTCAAAACATGGTTAGAACTTGCGACGTAGATTTCGCCGAACACAGCATTATGAAACGATGATGAGTTCGTCTTTGCACTCCTTTCTTCTTAGAGTGGGAGACCGCCCAAAGCGCAAATCGCCATGACCTCGACAGCGAACGTAACTAACGTGCTGAAGACTGGGAAGGCGGTCTCGCTCAGGGAGCCAGAGAGTATCTTATAACGCAGTATAGAAGACATAGAGCTCGTAGCTTGCAATCGGATTGAAGCAATAATACATACAGTTGATAGGGACACCAGAGGTGGCAGTTGCCCCAGAGCGAGAGTCGAAAACCATCTTGCTCAAGCAGGTGTTCTTGTCTGTGTAACATTCTCAACATTCTGCCGCAAATCCTCTTGCAGCTCAGTGTCCAAACGCTTCATCATTTCTATTTACTCTTTGTAGCACTTGATAAAAGGCGCGAGATTGTGGCTCTACTCATGGCTGTCAAAGAAGGACTGTGACGTCGCGGTTCGCATAGTGGTGCACCGCGTCCAATGCGACACCAACTACTGCCGCAATTGTACTGACGACTTGCGTATCGGCACCGGTATCATAGGCGTTAAAGTACAAGATGGCTTTTTGCACAGCAGTCACGTTTTATGCGTGTGCTGTCAAACAGCTTGTTTGCCGGTGCTCTTTGCGTGCGCTGATTGGTTAATTTGCACTTTCCATTGAAAACAGGAAAGTCGTATTCGGCAAGAGAAAGACGAGGCTAGCACTGTTGACTCGCGCTTTGTATGGGTTTCGATTTGCAAGATGGGAATTGGAGCTGCCTTCTTCACATAGAGCGAGCGTTTCGTGAAGAAAAGCTTTCATTGTTCACGCGCTTGTGCAGCAGAAAACAGACCCGCAGCCGCGAAAAGCTGCATGCTGATGCTGAAACCAAGGAAGAGAGCGACAAGCTGCTTGCTTGTCCGGTGCCGGTTTCTTGCTTTTCACCACAGCTTTTCGACCAGAACGCTCGGTATGGCTGCTTTTCTATTCGGAGATGACAGAGTTAGAATTAGGGGTTTGGAGCGGACAAGTTGCTTGCTTGTCGATCTTGTCTGGGACGGTGTGCGCGCGTGAGGCGGGTGGCGCTAACGAAAAAGTCGCGCACCGGTTCTCATCCGCGCACACCACAGAAGAAAATAACTGTCTATTTTGACAGACATCTATAAGGCTGGAGGACACGCCATCGAAAATGGCTTGCGTCTGATACGAGAGTCACCATTCTCATGTTTTTGACCCGTGAGCAGCCCTTGATTGATTGATTCGCTTGTCACTAGACACGTAGCCACTTGCTCTGTTTTACAATACTTTTCTTTTTTGTTCCAGAGCCAAGCGTGGGTTCGAAAATGTTCAGGACTGAACGAATCGCCATCAACTCGCTGCGGCGAACCTTCCGGTGTCCTTCCACAGCCCAGTTTACAACAATGGAAGCCAAGCAATCGAGCAAGCAAGTCGGCGAATCGACACGGGCGGCGTCGACCGATTCCATTGAAGTCTGAAGCTGGCGACCGAGCTTCAATCGCTTCTTTTTCATTTGCACCAAAAAAGAATAAGTCGGCAAATCTACGGTGCGAAAGAGGACGCTTTCTCGTCGGCATCTCGTCGTGCGCGCAACAATTGGACGTGCGTGAGAGAGACCTCGCGAGGAAGGGTATGTATGAGGAGCGTACTTGGCCGAAGTTTGCGCGTGGAACTGATGTATCTGGATAGCTTTGGAACAGTCACACACAAAACTGAAAAACGTGCGCCATCAACATTTTGTTAGAGCCTACACAGCTCGAAATGCGCACTCATTTCGGACCAGGATGCTCCTCCCATAATCTGACGTCTCTCTCTTGACACCGGTTTTCTCGTGTTGTTTGTATGTCGTTGCCTGCACATTTTCTTACGCGGAACGTATGCTCACCCAGAAATAGAACCTCTCGAGGTTCTTTCCCACCAACTTCAACCAGCGGGAAGCGATAGCATAGCCAGACCGCTGGAGACGCCCCAAAAGACACCATCGAAACATACCTAGGATCAAACTTATTAATGCACAGCGGGACCATAAAATCCCACACAATCCTCGATTAGCCCGTCTTTCCCTCATTAGCCCGCAATGTGACTGACCGCGCAGATTGTAATCGCGACGTCTGTCTCTTGTCCCTTCACCCGTCCTGCTTTTGTATCAGAGGTGCATAAAAGACTCTGTGATACCAGCGCTGGTATCACAAACTGCAACTCAGCCAAATGGAGGGAAAACCCAATGCTTCTTGCAGCCCAACTTAAAGTCTAAATGGAGGGCTCAGTTCCCAGCTGCCCCATCCTCATTGCACTTCCTCAAACGAAGGCCACGAAAAACAACCTGCGCCCTCTCTCTCTCGCTCTCTCTCCTCCCTCGCTCTTGAAAGAGCTCTTCATTTCCGCATTTGCATCGCACCAGCCAAGTCAACCTCACGCAGCAGCAGACCAAGGAAGACCTCAAGATGGCGCCCGTACAGACGCCCAGCGAGGCCTACGAGAAGGTGACGACGCCCTCGGGCAACAGCGGCGGCCGCAAGGGCGGCTGCGCACCCAAGACGCTCGGCATGACGCTCATCGGACTCGGCGTCTTCTTAGTGGTGCTCGGCATCCTGTACGGCACGGTGCTGCCCACGGTCATTGACAAGAAGATCCAGTCCGGTGTCGTCACATGCAACCTCAAGGACGCCACGAAGGAGGCGTACACGGACCCGTACGGTGACTGCAAGGACTGCTCGCCGTACTACTACAACCTACGCATGTTCAACGTCACGAACGCCGAGGCGCACTTGGCCTCGAATGAGAAGCTCAAGCTCAAGGAGGTGGGTCCGTGGGTGTACCGCCGCCGCCAGTTCCGCGGCGACGTGTCCTTCGAGAACGACCAAGTGACATACACGCAGTACACGTACCACACCTTTGAGCCGGCGAAGTCGTGCGACGGCTGCACGGACCAGGACGTGGTCATCGGCTACGACGTGGGCTACCTGAACGTGATCGCTCAGGCGGGTGGCGAGCGTGCGTTCCTGACCAGGCTCGCGCTCGGCTCGTTCGCGTCCACCTACAACCAGTCGGTCCTCGCGGACACCATCAAGACGAATGAAGTGATGATGATGAAGTGGGTGAACGGCCTCAACTCGTACGACCCGGTGGCGCTCAAGAACGTCGGCCCCAAGGTGCTAAGCTTCCTGGGCCTGGGTCCGTCGGCGCTCACGGGCCTCACGATGGAGGGCTTCTCGTACAACGGAATCTTCGTGCCGCGCACGATCGACCAGTGGGCGCTCGGGTACTCGAGCATGCTCGCCGGCATCGGTCTCGCGTCTAACTACGGCAAGGTCTGCGCGACGGGCCAGAAAATGAACGACAAGTGCGCTGCGTGCGTGGGCAATGAGTCCACGGCCGACTGTCTGGCGATCATCAACGAGTGCAAGAAATGTTCGTCGGGTAAGAAGGTGATTGCGATCAACCCGGTGTCGTGCGGCAAGATCACGGCCGTGTACGCGGCCATGTACGGCGAGGAGGAGGCCGCGGCCTGGACGAAGATCACGTGCGGCCTCTGCAACGAGAATCTCCCTCTGTGCGCGGCCCCACTGCCAGGCATCATTGAGAAGTCGGGTCTCGATTACTCCAAGTCGGCCCCCACGGCCGGCACTCTCAACAAGTATATTGCGCGCACGGGCTGCGACGACAAGAACTTCATCAACGAGTACATCCAGTTCGACGGCTACAAGAGCACGGCGCTGTGGGCCAAGCTCGACAAGAAGCGCAACCCGACGCTCAAGGAGATCATGGCGTTCCAGTCGTACGCGAACTGCATCAGCCCGCTGAGCAACGTGTCGTGCTCAGTCGTGCGCGGCAACGACGCCACGAGCATCATTCCAGGCGGTGTGAGCATCAGCGGCTTCGCCAAGGACCTCGACGTGCGCACGAACAACATCTACCTGCTGCAGGCGAACCAGAACGTGACACTGTACAACCAGGACCTCGAGGTCAAGTTCAACGGCATCACGCTGCACCGCTTCGCCGCCTCTAAGGACCTGCTCGTGTCGTCGTCGATCAACGAGGCCTATGGCACGGGTTTCCCAGTGGACGGTGTGCAGCCACTGGCGTTCTCGACTAACTTCTTGGCGTACGTGTCGTACCCGCTCTTCCTCTGGGGCGACAGTTCGCTTCACAAGGCCTACGAGCTCACGATGTCGGACGGCAAGATCGCGTCGCAGGATGTGCTCTACTCCGACGGCGTGCTCAAGAGCGAGTACGAGGAGAAATACGCGACGTACATCGATATTGAGGCCGGCACGGGCAAGACCATGCGCGCGCGCAAGCGTCTCCAGGCCGCCTACGCGCTCTCGTACTCGGTCGCGGACGAGACCGTCGTGATGAGCGACGTTTTGTACCCGAAGCTCTCAGCCGAGGTCATCATCCCTGCGTACTGGGGCGAGGAGCTCGCGGAGGCCGCGCCTAAGCGCGTGGACTACTACAAGAGTGTCAAGGCGATCCTGGGCTCGCTTATCCCGGTGCTCATCACGGGCATTGTCGTGGGCATCGCGCTCTTCGCCGGTGGCATGTTCTACCGCCGCAAGGCCGTGGCCGCCTCCAAGTCGGCCGCGGGTGACAACGTGTAAATAAGCAGTATGTGCTCGCTCGCTCGGTCAGTCTGCACCACCAAATTCCTAGGAATATTTTTTCGGCTCTGATTATTTTTCTCCCTCCGTCTCGATTTGTAGAGACTGGTGAGGTAGAGAGAACAACCATCAAGCGAATATATGTATCTGTTGTGCTTATCACAGTTTCTTCGTCTCATTGCGATATGCTTGAAGATCTACTCTTATTGCCCCGAGTCTCATGAGAGAAATACTCCAAGGTGACGCGAATGCTGTCGGAAGCCTGGTTATCCTAGGATTTTAGGACCTTGGAAACCTGGCTCGAACAGCTTTGTGAACCTGCCAGCGTTTTCAGAACTTCCGCGTCGCTCGAAGGAAACCAGCGCGCAAATCGAGTTGGAAAGCGAACGGGAAGGCATCACAGTTTGACGACGGCACTGGTCTCTCTCGCCCGCTTTCCCATTAGCCACAATGACGAGCTCTTCACGAGGAAGGATCGGACACCTTGGATACCGGTACAGTATGCTACTGCGGGAGGACTTTCCTGCCAAGAAGGGTGACAGCCGAAAGGCATGTAAAAACTTGTGGTCTCGCTTGATTGAACAGCAACTTGCGACCAGGATCAGCTAAAATAGCTACAAGCGCTTTAACAACGGCATCACGTGAGAAACGGAGTTTGTATGGGGATCCGATCCGTACTGCATATGGCAGTCGCGGCCGCTGTCCACAAATTAGGATACGGTATGTGGGCGCGGATTTGCTTGAGTTTGGGTGCGCTCTTGAAAACGTACCTTCAGGAGACCACAAAATCGAGCTAGTCACTGAAGCATCGTCTCCGCTGTCTGCTTTGTCAGTCTCGTGAAGAGAGCTCTCTTCATGATGAGATTTTCTTCTCTCAGAGAAACGAGAGATTGCGGATGGGGGATGTGATTACGGCAGAAGGTTGTCGAGACGTCGCCTCCTCGCATGAACTTCGCACGAACCTCCTGGCGTAATTGAAAGTCGGTACAGTGCATGCGAGCCCGATGCCATCTCGCTTATAGACGCATCGATATCGCATTCGCAAGTGCGATGGACGTTGGTCGAGTTTGAGAACGCGGATACGAGCTTTCAGTGTCGCATTCGGCAGTCGAGATGTTCCCACCACACACCCAGCAGAAATGTCAAACTCGCAAACTCACACGCATGTTGCGTGCTTGCGAGGTGTCGTCGTCGTTGGGTCGTCGGTCGGCAACAGACGTTACGTGAGCTTGAATGTGGCGGAATGAAAGTCTTTGAGGTGGAGACTGTTCTCTTGGCATTAGCAGCATGGCGGCAGCACCAACGCGAGCGCATTGTTCATAGGTTTGCATGCTTGAGAGATGAGAGAGGCACAAAACAAGTCAGAGGCGCCCTTAGAGGACCAGACGGTGCAATGCTGACCGGTGCGTAGTGTTACTGCTAGTTTGGTTGTCAACAGCGAAAAACTTCTGTCCACTTCAACGCGAATTTATTCAAAGTCGCAAGTTCAGATGAATGCCAAAAAGTCGGTCTACTAAATAGTACTTGTTGTGGCGCATTTAAATTCGATCTACATGTCGGTAAGCTTGTTGTGCTACAAGCAACTGTTTGTCGATCTGTATTTAACAATGAAGCAAGTCATTCATGTAAAATACAAGCACTGCGTTGCACAAGCACCAACCAGCTGGTTTCTACTCTGCTTCTCATCCTGCTCTTGATCCCACTGTGCTTTGCCCACTTGCTCCCACTCTTCCCCATCAATCGCGCCGCATTGCTGGGTCAGTTCATTAATTCTCTTGACACAAAACAGCCAGGGAATATATATCATCATTCCATATAATAGAGTAGAGGCTTCAACAAATAAAATTTGCTCGAAATAGTCAGTATGGTATACATAGAGTGTGAAATATTATAAAATTTCGCTCATTTTGACGAACACTACTAACTGAATTGTATCGCGTTCCGAGCCATTTCTGTTCCTCGATCCATTTTCGCCTTTGCGCCAAAGAAGAGGAGCTTCCCGCCTCCTCAACGAGTGAGTCGTCTTTGTCAACCAGCCACAAGGTGATGGCCCAAGTGGCGGCCACGAGGAGAGAGAGAGAGTCAGCCTAGCAGTCCTCAGTCCTCACAGTCCAGTCCTCCCACTCTGGGGTGTCGCCCGCTGTTTCCTCAATGGTGGGCTCATTCAGCCATTCCCCACGCGCGGCCCACAAGCGAGTTGCTTGTAGCAAGAGCTCACTGGCACCATGACTGCTGGCAAGCGCGAGTCCCCGCGTTTCTCCATGACGATGCACAACCAGTACGACCAGTACGAGAAGACGTACGTAACCCCAGTCACTCGCTCTCTCTCTATTTTAATGAAAGGGTTACACGTGTGTCACCTGTAACATCTCACTGACCTCTACCACTTCAACCAACCTACTATGAACGAACAGCTCCATGACGGCGCTCGCCAAGCTCGAGGAGGGCGGTTCGGGTCGCTGCTGCTCCCAGAAAGCCCTCGGTACGACGCTTGTGGCGCTCGGCGTGCTACTCGTGGTCATCTCCGTGCTCTTCAGCACGGTGCTACCGCCCGTCATTGACGACACCGTGCGCTCGGGCGTCGTCACGTGCTCGACCAAAGCGGGCAACAAAGTCGAGTTCACCGACATGTACGGCGACTGCGACGATTGTACGCCCTACTACTCGAACCTGTACCTGTTCAACGTGACGAACGCCGAGGCCCACCTGGCGCTCTCGGCCAAGCTCACGGTGCGCGAACTAGGGCCGTACGTGTACCGAAGACGACAGATGCGCCTGAACGTGTCCGTGGCCAACAACCGCGTGAGCTACAAGCAGTACACGTACCATACGTTCGAGCCGACGCTGAGTTGCTCGGGCTGCTCGGACCAAGACCAGGTCGTCGCCTACGACGCCGGGTACCTCAATGTCATCGCGCAGGCCGGCGGCGAGCAGGCCTTTCTCATCGCGCTCGCGCTGGGCACGTTTGCCAAGGAGCAAAACGTCTCGGCTGCGTCCACACTGGTCGCCAAGAGCGCGACGCAGATGATGAAGTGGGTCAACGGACTCAATTCGCTCGATCCGGAGGCCATGAAGACCGTAACGGCTGACAGCCTCGTGATCAAGTTCCTGCTCGGTGGCCCCAGTGCGCTCCAGAATGTGACCATGGACGGCTTCGCCTACAACGGTATCTTCGCCAAGCGCTCGGTCTCCCAATGGGCACTCGGGTACCCAAGTCTCCTCGCGGGGCTCGGACTCGGAGCCAACTATGTCGCTGTGTGCCAGGCTGGCGGTATGGAAAAGCAGTGCGCGAGCTGCACGGGCGCCGACTGCCTCGCGATCTACGCTGAGTGCAAGAAGTGCGCCACGGGCAAGAACGTCGTCGCCGTGAACCCGCTTACGTGCGGCATCATCCAGTCGATCTACGCCTCCAAATATGGTGAGGCCGAGGCCAAGGCCTTTGCTGCGGGTACTTGCGGCTCGCTCTGCGAGAGCTCGGGGCTCTGTGCGGCGCCTTTGCCGGGCGCGGTTGAGACCTCTGGCCTTGACTACTCCCAGTCGGCGCCCTCAGCCGACTCGCTCAACACTTTCACGCAGCGCACGGGCTGCGACGACGACTCGGTCATCGGCCAGTACGAGATGTACGACGGCGTGAGCGTGTCGCCCATCTGGGCCACGCTCGACTCGCGACGAAACCCGACGGTCGAAGAGATCGTGGCCTTCGCCTCGTACGGCAACTGCGCGAGCCCCACTTCAAACCTCACGTGTTCCAAGGTTCATGGCGGTGACGGTCAGAGTGTCACGCCCGGGGGTGTCGGTATCAGCGGCTTTGAGGACACGGTCTCACTTAAAGCCCTTAATCTGTATGTGGACCAGATCAAGTTCAATATCTCAATGACCCAGGAGGGCTCGGCCGTGGAGTATGAAGGTATCAAGCTCCATCGGTTCATCGTACCCACAGACCTGCTGAGCTACAGTACCGAGAAGGCCTCGCTGGGTACAGGGTACCCAGTGGACGGCGTCCAGTCGCTGGGCTTTGCCTCGGGGTTTCTCGCGTACCTGTCGTACCCGATGTACCTGTACGGTGACCAGAGCCTGATCGACAGCGTGACGATCACGATGAGTGATGGGTTGGTGGCCACAAAGGGGAACCTCTACAGCGAGGACAAGGTGGTCAAGGACACCTATGTGGACAAGTACATGACGTTCCTGGACGTGGAGGCCGGCACAGGCAAGACCATGCGCGCGCGCAAGCGCCTCATGGCGTCCTACGCGCTCTCCAAGTCGGCGCTGAATGCGTCGGCGGCCATGACTGACGTGCTCTGGCCCGCGATGAAGCCCGAGGTGATCGTGCCTGTGTACTGGGCCGACGAGAGCGCCACGATTGGCGCCAAGCAGATTGACAGCTACCGCGTGATCGTGAAGCTGCTCAAGGCCATGATCCCCGTGCTCGTCGTGGGACCGATCCTGGGATTGATTGTGCTCGCACTGGGGGTCGTCAAGCGCCGCCACGCCAAGCAGGTCTCGCGCGCGCACGCGAGCAGCATCATTTAGGCTTCTTACCAGCCAACTCGTTAAAGCATGCATCTTTTTTGGGGAAGTAGGATTGTAAATATGAACCACCCTCGATATATTCGTGAAACCACTGGCCCTGTACTCTTGCTGAGCTATTTCCTGCCCAGGCCACTCACATTCGGCTCTCTTTACATCATGAGCATATGATGAGGAGCTCATGAGCACATCGTGAGCGCAGGTGATTTTTGACTGATCTATAGCTACTCAGGTACCAAGAGCTCCGTCCCTAGCGTCTTTGCTACCTTGCCACCCTGGAACCTGATACTAGTACTGAACAAGGGCGCGAGAATGGACTCGAGTGACAATGAGGAGGAGGACTTGAGTCTCTCGATCACCATCAAGTCTCCAGTTCTTCCAGACCCCAGCTACAGCACCAACAGCTCCATCTCAACCTCAGCTGTCCATCAAGTATCGAAGGCCATTGGTATCAATGTACCACTCAGTGCACCCGTTCGAGAAGTGGCAGAGAGTTCGCAGGCGATGACTGCGAAGCCTGGCAAGCGCAAGAGCAGTACCGTGAGTTCCTCCATGTCTTCTTCAGGCAAGAACTCTGGTGGTAGCAGCAGCTCGTCGTTCCCGACGCCGTTCAAGTGCTGTGGCGACTTCTGTGGCTTTGTGCTTCATGAGGAGCAGACGGGGAAGCCTGGACATGCAGCTAGGAAGGAGGGTATCACCAATGGCAGTGGCAGCATTGGTACCAAGTACACTAGCAAGTGTCTCGGTGGTGGTATCAAAGCGCTGCTACCAGCATCAACGGCCGTGCAGATGCTCTTCTCACAGGAGGAGCTGGCGACGCTAGGCGACGAGAATCTGAGCAACCTGCTGCAGTCAATCCACGTCGCAGCGCGCGGTAGCAGCAGTACTAGCGTGGGGAACTCGTCGGAAGTATCAAAAGTGTTAAGCGCTGGTACCAATGATGACGAGCTTCACGTGATCACCTACCGGTCGATTGCGCTCGCCAAGGCGAACCGCGAGCACCTAACTACGTCATTGAAGACTCAGAGTCGCGTTGCTACCAACCAAGGTATAAACATCAGCGGTGGTACCAGTAGCACAAGTACTAAGAAGGCGCGGCGCTCGAGCCTGCTCGACAGCACGGCTTCGCAGGAGTTCCGCGAGGGCTCGCGGCTGCGCGTGTACGGCGACATGGGCGAGGGTGTGGCCAACTACTACCGCCAGGTGCGCGTCTGCGGTGACTGCTACGCGATCTACACGCTGCTCGATCTCGCGCGCAAGCTGCAGCAGCAGAAAGCCTCAAGCTCTTCGTGTGATACCAACGTGGAGCGCAGACGCAAGCAACGAGTCGAGAAATCGCAGCAAGTTCTCCGGGACGAGTGGGAAAAGCATGTGGCCACCGAACTTGAGGGCAGGGAGAAGCTTTATCTGCGCAAGCCCAAGAGCAAGAAGGCCGACTCGAGTCCTCAAAAGACTGAGAGGATCCGTGAAGAGCATCAAGCAGCTCTGAACGACTTGGACCTCGCCAAGCTTCAGATTTCGGCTGATATCACAAGCTCCAGTGGCCGACGACAGGACAACAACACTCTACCGGCACTGTTGTCGCCCAAAGGCCTCCCATTTGGTCGTAAAGAGGTCTTAGGTGAGTCTTCGGGGTCGCCACAGTTTTCTCTGAACTCGAGTGGGGGATCCGGGCATTCCACGAGCATGCCGGTGTTACCATCTCCCTCGTCGTCCTCCTCAGTATCACTGATTGGTATCAAGAACGAGAAAAGTACCAAGTTCAGCTTGCTCAAAAGCCATAGCCAGTTAGCGCCAGCAGGTGATGCCTCGACTAACAAGCAGCTACTACGAGATAGCGAGAACTTGAAGAGTCTCGACAAGTACCTGCGTGGTGAGAGCAAGCAGATCGAGGAGCCGGTACTAATCGAGGGCCAGCTCTTCAAGTCCCGTTCAGGCGCGAATGGTATCAGTACCAACACTGGTATCACAACCCGGACGACGAAACCCAAGACCTCGAATGGTGGCGCTGGCGTGTCCACCGTGCTGCTCGTGGACTCAGACCCGAGCGCCCTCGAGCAACTACATCGCGTACTCAGTGCAATCTCAGGACTCTCACTGGACATTGAGAGCATCGTGGATCCGCAAGAGGCACTTCAGGTCGCCAAGGCTTTTGCCTACGATCTCATTCTCTGCGAGCGCGACTTTGGTACCAACGTTGGTTCCAAAGCCGGTACCAGCGGCGTGACGCTCAGCGGTCTCGAGTTCGCCAAGCTACTGCGTCAGTTCGAGCTCCAGAAGAGCATCTCGGCGTCGTCTCATAAAGGCAAAGGAGGCTCAACTGGCAGTTCATCCAAGCGCACAACCTTAATCTGCGTGACGAGCAAGACGTCTCGCGAGGACTTGGAGCTCTACCGAGGCGCTGGCATGGACGGCTGTGTCGGCAAGCCCATCCACCAGGACTCGCTGCAGCACACAGTCCAGGCCGCACTCGCAAAGGCTGTCTCCTCATCAGGTATCAGCCGCTTGGAGGCAGCTGGCCTAGGCTCAGCTGTCACGAACGCTACGGAAGCTCTGGCGCAAGCAAAAATCGAGCAGCAGGAGCGCAAGCGTCGTCGCAGAAGACGCCTCGAGGCCTCGAGCGCGCTGCCATTTCCCGGGATCGCCGACATGGACGCACACGAGGACTACGTAGCCGGGACGTTCCAGATGGACGCTGAGACGGCCATCCCGTACTGTGTGCTAGGCAACCCGACATTACAGCCGCAGCACGCGGCCAATACGTTCTTCAACTTGGTCGTCATCCACGACCTCTTTGATACCTGGGAGCGACTGCAGATCCTGCTGAACCCGATTATCACGCGGTACCACGGGGCGATCCAGGTACTGGTCTGGAACTACCCGGGCCAGGCGTACACGACCTGGCGTCCTGGTACTTTACTCAACAACGTCTATCACGTGCAGTGCTTCCACGCCTTGTTGCAGCACCTTGGTACCAAAGGTCTCAAGCTCTGGCGAGATGCACCATACTACCTCATGGGTATCGGTAATGGTGGCAACATCGCGACCAGATTCTGTGCCAATTCGCCACCGCTGGACGTTAACACTCGCGCGCTGTTGCTCGTGAACGCGTTCGCGTTCGTCGACGCGCAGCTCGCGCAGTTCCTCCACGACTGCCTCAAGGTGTTCACGTGCACGCCCGAGTCTCGTCCCGACCTGCCCGTGTACTTCCACACGCGGTTCCTCTTCTCGCCGGCGTATCTGGCGCGGGTCTCGACGCCGCTGGCGCTGAATCTGTACACAGCTGTGATGAACCCGATCACGCTCGATGGACGAAAGGCGCTCTGTCAGGGCGCACTTGTACATGCGGAGAATGGTATCAGTGGTAGTAGTGACTTTGGTATCAGGCTGAAGGTGCCGATACTTAATGTCTGCTCATCCCAAAACGCGCTCGTGAACGCTGGTACCCAGGCACAGAAGTTGTTGGACCTGTGTGGACTGGAAGCCGTGGACTCGATTGGCAAAGTGCTAAGACAGCAGCGAAAGCGCGGCAAGAACAGTAGCAGCTGTATCGTGTGGCTTCCTAGTGGCCACGAGATCTTCCAGGAGTGCAAAACGGACATGCTACTGCTACTCGAGCAGCTCGTCACGGGCTTCCACGAGGTCAACGACGTGGCGGTGGTGCCCCACCAGAGCCTGATACTCAACAAGAACGCGATGGCAATGAATGGTACTCATGGCTTCTCACGCGACAAGGCTCATCGAGACGAGGATGAGACTCGAGTCCAGCAAAGTATCGCTGGTGCTACTGGTACTTCAAAGCCCAACAAAGTATCAAAAGTATCAGCAGCGGGAGGTGTCAAGGAGACGTCGACTGGTACCAACACCAGCAGTTTTGAGGATTCGTTCATCGATAACGTGCTCTCGACCGTCAAACAGGTCGTGGTCGCAGCACCACAGAGCCAGCGGTCAAACTCACGAGGTGCTACTACCGATACCAATAACAACCAGATTCAGTCCCCCGAAAAGGCCAAGTGGACGCAGTTCCAGTTCGAGAAGGCGGAGAAGTCCGTCACTCGAGCCCCGCTCGACGCTACGACCAAGAGTATCAAGACCAGCAAACAGCAGCAGCAAGCGGCGAGCCCGTCGAAGCTCATCGCAATGACGTCCTGGGACCCGACGACCCCGGCCTTCGAGCGCCTGAGCTCCAACATCATCTACAAGATTGGCGAGGGCTCCAAGATCTACCCTGACACCAATACCTCAACCTCTGGGACCAAGCCGACTGGCACCAATATTGGTACTAAGGCCGCCATGCCCGAGCTGAAGGAGTACATGGAGTGGCGCGTGAAGCGCAACCAGAAGCGTCTGCAGCGCATGGAGAAGCAGGCGCGCGTCATCCAACGAGCGTTCCGAGCCTTTTACGCTCGCACACTGATCACCCGCATGAAGCAGGCGCGCTGTGCCGTTGCGCTACAAAGACTCTGGCGTGCCAAGCTCGCGAGAAAGAAGTACAAGGGTATGAAGAAGGAGGACTGGGCCGTGCGCTTGCTGCAACGCAACTGGCGCGGGAAAATGGGCCGCGACTCATATCGCGACCGCGTGTGCAAGTACTTGGCGGCCACCGACATCCAGCGGATCGTGAGGGGGCACTTGGCCGTGCTCTTAGTGACGCGCATTCGCCATCGAATTCACACCTCGGCGGTCGCGATCCAGCGAATTGTGCGCCAGTACTTGGCCAAGAAGCGCATGTTCCTCCAGCGACTGCGGCGCAACAGCGCAGTCACGATCCAGCGTGTCTTTCGCGGCCACGTGGGGCGCAAGCGCTTCGCGCACGAGAAGGACAAGTTCCTGTATTCGAAGACGCAGTCCCAGGGCATCGCCTTCGGAAAACAGATGCTGCTCGAGTACAAGCTCTACGGCACGAAGCTCCAGAGCGAGGTCGCATTGCTAGCGAAAGCCAAAGAAGACGTCGAGGCTCAGGCTGAGGTGCTTGTAAACGAAATCTGCGAGTTCGACGAAGGGATCCGACTGCTCGAGGCCGAGATGCACGCGCTGAGCCAGGTGGAGACCGAAGCCATGGCGAGGAACATGGACGAGCAGGGCAAGTGGCAGCTGCGCGAGCAGAAGATGCGCCTCGACCGCGAGTTCACGCAGATGCTCGCGCAGATCGCGCTCCGGAAAGAAAAGTTGAGCGTGCTTGAGGAGAAGCTTCAGGCGCTCGACAAAGAGCGGCTCGCCAAAGAAGAGGAGCTCAAGAGTCTCGAGCGCAAGCTCGTGATCCTGCTTGAGGAGCAGCAACAGGAGCTCGCCAAGATCAGGCAGAAGCAGCAGACGCGCAACCAGCTCGCGCTCGACTTGATACCAGGGTCTGATGGTGGTACCAATAGCGGGTTTGGTACTCCAGGCTTCTCGCACATAAACAGCCCACTAGCTAGCAACGGGAGTCCATGGAGTGGAAAGAGCCCTATCGGGGGAGGAGGACCTCGGTCAAATGTGATGAATGGGTCGATGCAAACCCCGTCAGCCGCGGTGCTCAACTCCCAATCGGCATTCACGCAGCAGCAGCGCGAGGAAGCCAACTCGCTCATGGAGTCGACCGAGACGATGATGAAGTTCGGCTTCATGTCCATGTCCATGACGTACTTCAGCAGTATGAACATGGTGCGCGCCATGCGCAAGATCGGCGCGCACCACCTGACGCTCGACAGCGCCGCCGCGGTCTCGAACAAGCAGTGGCCCGAGTATTCTACTACCGGCAGTGCCAACGGTGGACCTGGGTCTGGTACCAATAGCCCATTTGGATTCTACAATGGAGGCGCAGACTCGGGATTCACGCCAGCGATCCCACCGGGCAGCTTTCCAGGTCAGCAACCGATCCAAGTCGTCGGTTGGAGCGTCGCGGACGTGGGCCGCTGGCTTGACACCCTGGCACTGGGCCAGTATAAGCGCGCGTTCTCGGACGCTGCGGTCGACGGGGCGTTACTACTACATCTCAACGACGACGACCTCAAGAACACGCTCGGCATGGAGCACCGGCTGCACCGCAAGAAGATCCTCACATCCGTCGAGCAGCTGCGTGAGGCCGAGCGCGTCAAGATGAAGAAGCTCTTTGGTACCAATGGTGGGTCGGATGCTTTGCCATCAGGTAGTGGCGGTAACCTGGTTTCTCCACAGAGAATGACTCAACAGCAGCAGGACAGTCCGAGCCAGGCTTCTTCGGTATCATCGGCACCAGCCAGAGGAGTATCAGGCTTCCTGAGCTCAGATACCAACAGTGCTGATACTAGTATCAATAATGGTGGTACCAATAGTGTGAGCGCGGTCGCCGGCGCAAACCTCAAAGTCGTAGTCGCGTTCCCAGAGTTCTGCATGCTTGTGCGTCACGGGAAGCTCAAGCAGCTCAAGGAGGCTCTGGTGAACGTCCCAGACCGGTTCTTCGACCCGCTCACAGTCATGCAGCCGTTCAGCCCCGGCGTGGGCACGATCTACGACGATCTGCTGGAGAAGAGCGTGTTCCACATCAATAAGGGCGATGAGAACGGCAACTCGCCGCTTCTGCTCGCGGCGCAGAACAACAATCTCAAGGTCGCACAGTTCCTGCTCGCAAAGGGCGCGAATCCCAACCACCAGAATGTGAGTGTCTTGTTTGGCGCATTTTGCGAATGTTTGGCACCAAGTTGGGTATCTTTGTCTGTGGACTGACTGATTCCGTTTGCTTGATACTAGAAAAATGGCAACACGGCGGGCCACTACGCGATGGCGTATAGCTTCTTCGACCTCGGCGCGTGGCTGCTGGATCCAGAGAAAGGTGGTGGTCGCGACGACGTGCTCAACGATAACGGGCTCACAGCCTATGATGGGCTCTCGTAGATTTGCTACGCTAGACGATTTTTGGCGCATTTTTGAAATCAAATTCTCGACCTGACTTGAACCTGGCGCAACGATAAAAACTGGTAGGTATCAGCTGGACGGACGGAAATACGATCATTTTGGTATCAAGCGCAAAATAGGACAAGCATGAGCGATGAAGACGGATGCAGAGGCAAGCCCACGTGCTGGCGCTGGCTTGGTGACCCCAGCAGCAACGGACTGATGCGCGTCTTCGCTGCCATGCAAGAGAGCCAACCGCAGGATTCCTCACATGATGCTGCAGCGCTCAGTAGTGTAGATGACGCGCAGCGAGCACCACCAATCGGTACAAGTCACTTGATTCTTGATATCAAAGGCCACTCTGACAACCTTTCACTCCATGTTGGCGACCACCGTATGTGTGCTATTTGCTGTGTACTAGATGCAAAGAATAGAGCGCCGCTACCACAAGCGGTCGTAGTCGTGGTGTTGTGTATGGAGATCGCGCTGGTGCTCGGTGTCGGGTTCCTGCTACTGATGAGCTCCTCAGTGGTCGGTACCTTCGTACGTTCGCTACTAAAACACGGCGCTGGGCTTGATACTTCAGCTGTGGACGGGATCATCGGTGCTGGTGTCTTTCTCTGGGGCACGCTGCGCTTCGCGAGTTGGTTCTTCCAAGTGGATCGAACCGTTCTCATCCGCGAGCTCGGCTTCTTCAAGCTCTCTGGTAGCAATGTCAAGGTGATCCTGGCATTCGTTGCAGCAGAGACACTCCTAGTATCAGGCATCTCGTGGCTCGAGAGCTTTGGACTGGTATCGACCCATTCAGAATCTAGTCGGCAAGCGATCTTCTCCTGGGAAAACGTATTGGTATCAGCTGGTGCGCCCGTGAGTGCACTGCTTGACACTCTGATACTTGCGCCGCTGAAAGAAGAGCTCTTCTTCCGTGGTCTCGTGTTCTTCGTCGTCTGGAACCGCCTGCAATTGGTACTAGTATCTGTAACAGCCTCATTGGTACCAGTATCAGCAGTCACAAAGAGTGCACTTATCGCGAACGTGCTCTTTGCTGGTATTCATCTCGCGAATCTGAAGAAGCTGGGCTCCGAGTACTCGCTGAGCTACATCACGTACCAAGTGGGCTTCGCGTGGCTCGTCGGTACTTTTCTGTCGCTACGGCTCGCAGTCTCTCAGTCATTGCTCGAGTGCGCTTTGCTGCACGTGGTGAACAATGTGTTCGCGATGACGGTCTCCAAGCACTTCGTCTTGGATTTCCAGGAATCCGTGTCTTTGATATCAGGTATGACGAGCCTCTTGTGAATGTACTGAGGCTTGAATCTTGGAGTAGCTGACTTAGTGTACCTGTGTGTGTGAATTGTATTCAGTGCTGAGCTCAGTATTGCTGCACAGTGGGGGCATTGGGCACGCGCTTCGTCAGCTCTCTCGATTAGCGCCACCCAAGCAGCTGAAAGCTTTGTGAGGACTGCGGTGGAAGCGCGTTCAGGTTCAGCACTTCCAACGGATAGACACAGCGTGTTGTTAGAACTGGAACCCTTTCGCTCTCTTTAGTATCTACGTCCTGGCACCCAAGCACGACTAATGTACGAGCTAATACAGAGGAGCGAGCACGAGGCTGAGCTGCGAGTCAACTCGACTGTTTGGGCCAAGTTGTCGACCCTCCTCTTCCCTCTCTAAAACGATAAGTGTATGTCTGTCTGAAGGCCTGGCACATGAAAACAAAAAATGTGCGCCATCCGGGAATCGAACCCGGGGCATCCCGATGGGAGCGGGATATTTTACCACTAAACCAATGGCGCTTCTCCATACTTGCGCTTCGAGCATAGCTTTATATAGCATACAAACGAACAAAGGCATGAATGATGGCGTTGGCATTGAGCGAGCGAGCATTGATGGATGGGCAGGCATGTTGAAGTGCGTGCCACACCAGTGGCGCACACATATTTGTGGCCCACACGACAAGATCTCGTCGTATTTTAGCTTCAAGAACATTTTATTCTATACCCAAGACTCGATATTTGACTGTATTGAAAACAAGCACTCTGTCGATTTTTGATACTATCTCTGCATTGTGCTTGGAATTACCGCTTGTGACGCAGCAAGCAGCTCGACATCATCCCATCAAGAAGAAGACACGGGAGGAGGAAACGACTCAACCAGCGCATGCGCATTCCTCCCCTCGCGCGGCGCCCCACCTCCTTCCTACCAGCACGAGTATAGACACCAGATAGACAGTCTCACACACAACACCTCGTCATGGGCAACAGTAAGTCGAGCCAGGCGGCGAGTGCGGCCGACAAGGCGCTCACCAAGCTCTTTTCCAGGCAAAGCGCGCTCTCGTGCGAGCAGTTTGCGCTCGCGGCTGTGGGCCACCACGGCGCGCCCAGCAACGCCAAGGTGATCGCGTTCTGCGGGCTGCAGGGCTTGCTAGCCGTGGGCACGTCCAGTGGCGCTGTCAAGGTCTACGGCAAGGATGAGCTCGAGGTGCTGCTCGACGTCGCGCCGCCGCACGCGCAGCAGACAAGTCTACCGCTCGGCGTCGTGTTTATGAAGTTCACGGCGCGCCAGCGACTCGTGGTGACCTACTCAGACAGCTCGATTCGGGTATTAGACCTCGCAGAGCCCGGAAGAGTGCACGCTGAGCTGCGCGGCAGGTACGAACGACCTGCTCGTCTTGTTTGTTGTATAGCTGCTCGTGTGTGGTGTCAGGCGATTGCTAATGATTTGACTGTCCGTATACGCTGTGTAGTTGGACGACAAGCTCTATCACGTGCATTGAGACCGCTTCGTACCAGACCTTCCCGTATTTCTACGTCGCGACCGATGATGGCGATGTCCACGTACGTACTCTATCCGGCTATTGAATCCATCCATCCACCCCATGCATACACTCTGTTAATGGTTGATACCAAATCGCTGATATCAAATAGGTTGTCCACGAAGACACTGGCCGTGTGAGCACGTACACGATCTCCCCGCGAGACGTGGGTGTCACGAGCACTGAAGAAACGAAGCACACGCAGTTCCCGAGTGCACTGGCAGCGAACCCACGCGACGCGAACCAGCTGCTGATCGCCTACGAGGCGTCCAGTGCAGTGTTTCTGTGGGATTTTGCCAAGCGCAAGGTCGTGCGCGAGTTCACATTTGCCAAGAAGAAAACCGCCCCACTCACACGGACGAGTACCAGCTCTGGTATCAACAGCAGTTTTGGTACCAATAGTGCCAGCAGTCTTGATACTAACCTCGACACTACCGTCGAGTGTAACTCACCGCAGACGCTCTCATGGCACTCAAGTGGGAAACGCTTCGCTGCCGGCTACAAGTTCGGCGGCTTTGCGGTCTTCCGGGCCGACAAGAGCCAAGGTCACTACCATTCAGCGGTATCAGTATCCGTACCAACCGGTGATACTGCTACTGATACTTCAGTATCGACCGCCATCCGTCAGCTGCAGTGGATCTGCGCGCCGCCGACGTCCAAGAACGCGCACCTGACCGGCGCGATCCTCTACTCTGGCGGTGGCTCGGCCACGAATTCGCTCACGCTCGTGTACCCGCCCAAGGACGTTAATTCGGAGGACACGCTGTCGGAATTCACCAAGGCCGAGCACCTTGTATGGCGCGTCGCGACGATTCCGACAGTCAACAACGCCGAGATCGCGAACTTTGCCGTGGCCTGTGACCAGGTGGACTATTGTTCCAAGATTGCACCATTGTCGGTGCTCGTGCTATCGGGGAACCCACTGGATGGCTGTCTGCCTTCTGTGAGCGTGCAGCCGTTGCCGTGCTTCGTGCGCTTTCGAGAGAACGACAAGGAGGACTGGGAGTGGAACATCGAGCAGCTGCCGCGTGCGTGTGCAATCCCACCACTGCTGCAGTTCAGTCCGCTGAGTACTTTCTCCATAGTGAACCTATTGCACTCGGACGGCGCGCTCCAGGACGATCTGTTCACGACCTGGGAGCAAGAGAAGCACGATCCACTCTTCCAGTTGCTCGCGAGCGAGGATTTTGAATGGCCGCTGAACGGCGGTAGTGTCGTCGAGCCGCTGCTCAGCAGGTTCCTCTCGAGCAGCGGTGCGTTCAAGGACGAGATGCAGACAATCTGCCAGAACGGGACGCTGCTGCTCACGGGTCATGCGAACGGCTTTGTACTTTTCTGGGAGCTCATTGCACCGGCTGAGCGCGCGAGCAAGGGCACGTTGCACCTGCTGCACGTGATCGATGTGCCACTGCAGATGGCGCCGATCCCGACAACAAAGAGCATCTCGTGCTTGTCTTTTTGTCATGAAGCGCGCGTGCTTGTGGTCGGGTTTGCTACTGGGGAGATCGCCGTGCTGGAGTTTGGCCAGTGGAAGCAAAGGCGGCCGTCCTCTTTGCTCGAGTCGCATTTCTCACCAGCAGTATCAGATAATGCCGCGGTACCAGGTGGTGTTAATGCCACAGACATGGAGGGTGTTGCTGCTAGTACCAACGGTGATACCGAAGAACAGAAACCTGGTACCGCAGGCTTGACTGATACATTATATCTCGCCGGTACGAGCCTCAAAGATGTGACGGGCTTCAAGACGCTCTTCACGCTGCACATCCACAACCAAGCGATCCAGAGTCTCAGTTTGTCAACGGCGTACGGGTACTTCGCGGCTTCGGACGCTGGTGGCGTCGTGTCGCTCACGCAGACCGCGTCCCAGGCGTACAAGCTGGTGATCTTTGAGCTGTCGTCCACTTCAGAGGAAGAACCGGTCTCTGTCGAGTCGCTGCTCATGAGCGAGCTCGTCCAGGCGACCGACATCCCAGCGTCCATGGGCTCTGGTGGCGCTGGTGCTGGTACCAAAGTGTCCAAGGGCTCACCGACCAGGGCTCGTCGTCTCTCTCGAAGCAGTGGCGGTGGCGCGGGTACCGACGGATCGTTCGTCGCACAGCACCGCGAAGTGATCCCCGTGCTCTTTGTGGGCCGCGGGAACGGGAAACTTGAGATGTTCCACGTACAGACGGGCACGAAGATGGCCGAGTCGCTCGTAGACCGGCGGAAAGTGTCCGGTCTGTCGTCGATTATCATGGTAGACGCGGATGGCAAGCGCATCGACATCCCGGGTCGCGTCTGGGTCGAACAAGGCGACGGTATCAATACATCTGACGATTTGGTACCAGAGCCGTCGGCTTCTGTACCAGTGGGGAGGACCACTGAGAGTATCAGTAGCAACGTACCTGAGGCTAGTAATGATGGCGATGATGAAATGAGTTCAACCGCACGCCACGTGCGCTCACCCAGCACCGAGCTTGAGTACACGAAACGCATCGTGCTGGACGTGATCAACGAGCAGTCGGCGATCGGTAGTGGTGATGTGGTACTCGTGCAGAACGAGGAGCGTCTGGCGAACGCGACGATCACAAGCGCATCAACCGAGGCCTGGGCTCGCAGCAATGTCATTGAGATCACTGTGGAGGCAGGCTCGTCACTGGGACTCCATCTGTTTACGGATATTGAGCAACACGCTGTCGTTAAGGGCTTTGTGCCCGAGAACGCGAATGCTCTTATGATTGAGTCACGGGGCGTCCACGCGGGCCACGTCATCATGTCGATCAACGGCCTCGACCTCACAACCTACGGGCGCCACGTGATCTGCGGCGTGCTCGAGAAGCTGCGCGACCGGGAGAAGGTGATCGTGTTCGCCGAGGGCTTCAACTACACGGGAACAGCTTCATCGGTATCATCATCCATTGGCATCGGTGAAAGCAACCTGGGTAAGGACATTGGTGTATTCAACGACTTGCTGGGCGACGGTGCGAACCACACGGATGTCGAGCGACCGCGCTTCCTCGTGTGCACATGCGGGAAGGCGATCCATTTGCTCCAGGCGGCGATCCCGAAGGCCTCGGAGATGGCCTCGGGGCTTCGCGAGATGCTCGCGCAGCCCCTCGCGAGTGTCGAGCTGCGCGCTGCCGTGGTCACAACGTCCGTGATCCGCGTGCCCGTCGCTGAGCGCGTGGAGAACTGTCTGGTGGCGATTGACCAGAGTAACCACCTGTACGTGCTCTCACTACTGTCGCTGGAGGTGATTTGGGAGAAGGAGTGCTTCTCGCTCGGCAATTCCTTCGACGGCATTCGCTGTGAGGTCTCTTACAGTGGAGAGCTGGTGGTCGCGAACTCCTTTGGCGAGGTCGAGCGGTTCTCGTTCTTCGCCGAGCAGACGGCGATCGAGAACGCGCTGCTTGAGCGCAAGTGCATCAAGACGCGGCTCCATTTGCAGGAGCGTGAGTTTGTGAGCGACAAGGAGAAGACGCAGCAGGCGAGCGGTGTGAGTCCTCAGAAGAAGAAGAGCCTCGCAGACAAGATGTTCAAGAAGCTCGTGACGGGCTTGAAGGGTGACGTGGATCTGAACAAGGTCTTCCAGTTCAACAAGGAGGAGGCCGAGCGCGAGCAGCTGTTGGGAGATCGTGCGGCTCAGGCGAAGGCCTCTGGTGGCGCTGCTGCTGCTGCTGGGGCAACAGAGGATGGCTCGAAGAAGGTCGGCAAGGGGCTTGGTGATACCAAGGACGCCCTCATGCAGGCCACTCAGGTATGTGAGACTTTGGCACTTTGTCCTAGATATGCTGTTTGCTTCAGGGCATGTTCTGAATGTAGTGTGTGATGGATGATGTTGTCATGTGTGTGTGTATCTGTAGCACCTGAACGAGCGTGGCGAGAAGCTAGGCGATCTGGCGCTCAAGACGGAGCAGATGAAGCAAACATCTGAGGACTTTTACCAGACCATGAAGGCCTTCAATGAGAAGAACGCCAACAAGAAGTGGTACGAGTTCTAACATCCACGACACAAGGTAAGTCTCGAGAGCTGCGACGCTGTTGACTTGGTCGCTTGTGGCTCTCGTAGGCAGTGAGTGACTTTGAACTCGGCAACTGGTGTTCAGTCAGCAGATCCGAGAACTCCGAAGACGCTTGAACACCATACTGCACATGGAAAAAGCACGTGTATAAGTAGGCAAGGTCGCGTATTCTGTTTCTAATCTATTGCGCTTCTCTATCTAGGACACCTTGTCCTCTAGGTGTCGTAGTCGATGTGCACCAGCGTGAGGCCTTGGGATGGTGCTCCCTGCCCCGCCTTGGCGCGACTCTTGACCTCGAGGATCAGCGGGATGCTCTCTGGCGAGATGCGGCCCAGCCCGACGTCCACCAATGTGCCCACGAGGTTGCGCACCATCTTGTAGAGAAACCGGTCGCCCTGGAACACGATCTCGATTCTGCAGCCAGTGTCCTTATTCTGGTCACTGGTATCAGTATCACCATTGGTATCAAGACGAAGTAGCTGTTGATCCCTCTCCACAGGCTCGACACTAATCGAGATGGACGTGATCGTGCACACGTTGCCACTCCCACCATCATGATCCGCCAGCGCCTTCTGCGGCGTGAACGATGAGTAGTCCTTGGCCACAGGCGTCTGCAAAAAGAATGCGCTCGCTTCCCTCATCTTGGCCACGTCCAGCGGCTTCTTAACGAACCAGACGCGCCCGCGGCCAAACACGGGCCGCAGGCCGCCGTTCACGATCGTGTACGCGTACGTTTTGCACTTCGAGTGCGACCTCGGGTCGAATGGCTCGCTATTGGTACCAGTGTGCGTCATAGTCATGCTTCGGCAGAGCACATCCTCTGGCAGTCGGTTGTTGAGCGCGTCACGGAACACGCGGTCATCTGACGAGCACCGGCTGGTAAACGCGATCACCTGACCGCGCGCGTGAACGCCAGCGTCCGTACGTGACGCCGCTCTAATGCGAATCGTCTCACCGGTCGTGCGCAGCAGCGCGTCCTCGATCGTCTCCTGTACCGTGCGCCGCGCCTCGCGCTGCTCCTGCGCCTGGAAACCCTGGAAACACGAGCCGTCATACGCGATCACGCAGCGGCGCTGCACAAGCTCTTGTCCATGAGGGAGGAAGGCGCTCGGGGGCATGCGCAGCGGGTGTGGCTTCTTCTTTGGCGCTGAGGTTGTGCCATCGGTACCCACGGCGAGACGTGCGGCGGCTTGCTCTTCGCGGAACCGGCGCTTTCGCTCGTTGCGTGTCAGCGCAGGCTGCTCCTGTGGGGTGGGTGTCACGGCGATGGTGTCATTGGTATGAGTGCTACTGGTGCTATTGGTACTGGCCGCGGCCGTAGTGCTGGCGGCGTCTGATGAATTGTCAGCCATGCCTTTCGACTGCTGCTTCTTTCTAATGGAGTGCGCTTGATGGCGTTGGTATCGATGATGATGATACTAAAGTATCAAAAGTTGTAATACCCTTTCAAAATCGATCACGTTGGTATCACAGTGACAGTCTTGGCGTCGGACGAGCGCTCCATGACAGTCGGCGTCCTGCCGCTTGAGCACCTGCAAGCTCTTGGCATCCGACTACACGCGGTCCATTTGCACGGTCGCCGTCTCTTGTCTAATTCGTTCTCTCTCGCTTTCTTCCGATGCAGAACGAAAGAAAAAGTGTGCGCCATCCGGGAATCGAACCCGGGGCATCCCGATGGGAGCGGGATATTTTACCACTAAACCAATGGCGCTGGTCAAGTTGTACACAGGCGTTTTCTCTTTACAATGCAATAATTGGTTTCTGGAAGTGCTCTTCTGCATTCAGTTATTTCTCAAGGCCGATGGGTACTCGAATGGGTTGAATCTGCAGTAGTGGATTTGCTGTAGAACTGCGCAATACTAAACCAGCTACTTCGAGGGATTCGATGAATGTGACAGACAGCCACACACACATGCGTGTGTGTTTCACGTGTGTCCCGTTGCACATCTAATGTAACAACAGAACGCTTTTCAACTCACTCATCATTTAATGTCATCATCGTTGCGGCGCTGATGCCCGCTTCTGAAACCATGCGCGCTCACTTGGTACCACAAGTGTCAATCCGGCGTGGTGTCATCATCCACTTCAACCTGCTTTCACACATGCACACAAGACCAAAATGATGATGGATGGGATGGGGGTCTATTCCAAAATCCACGGTACTCCATACCATGTGTGCTGGCACCAATCTTGAAGTGGCATTCGCCAAAAAGAGTTCCTCATCAGAAGCGACAAAGATGACGACCATGAGGCTGCTGCGCTGGACCAAGCGCCTCGGCTTCGGCGCGTGCGCCGCAGGTACTGCTCCCGCACGATTACGTGATGCTTGTACGTCTATGGCTCCGATACTCATGCACTCCTGATACTTATTGCCATTGTCGTAGCGCTGGGAAGTGTCCGTGCGTTAACAGAGAAGGAGTTACGCAGTGTCTTCTTCAAGTGAGTCTATTAGCATCATCCTGTGTACGATCGGTGTCGACGCCCTGATTAACGGCTCTTTATTGCCACAGAAACGCGGTAGCGCTGCTCGTGACGTCGCTGGTGCTGGTCACGCTCGTGTCGCTCGTGATCCTGCCGTTCGAATGGCTCGCGGCGCTCTTCCTGTCGGCACACGCGATCGACACGTCGTTGCGCGCGTTCCGCCACTCGCTCTGGTCTATGGTACCCTTCGTGCTTGTCACCGCGTGTCGCTATTGCAACGTCGATATGTTTGAGAACGCGTTCTTCGCCGGGCTCGCGACGCGAGATCCCGCACTGGCAGTGCAAATCCGCAAGGTATGTGAAAAACACGATGAAGTATCAGCTCAACTTGCTACTACTCGGTGGGCTACGTGCTGATATCAACTACCTTCGGATGGTTCATATCGGTATGCGTGCGTGCCTGAATCATAGAAAAAGGCGATCTACTGGGATTGGGAGTACATCCGCCACTCGCTCGTGGCGATCGCACGGCAGCTGAGCTTTGGGCTCCTGGCGCTCGTGATCTCTCCTCTATTTGGTGTCATCGTCCCGCTCTTCCGCTTCGGCTATCGGTACGTTGGTTACATTCATATACATGGTGATACTTTTGCATGGTCGTGGTATCAAACTGACCCTGATACTGTTGCTACTTTTGATGCCACTTACCTAGGATTCGCCGCATGGAGTCTGTGTTCTGGATCCCTGTGTTCGTCGCATTTTGCTTCCCTGCGACCCGTATCAGCGCGCTCCAAATCGTGCATCTCTGGATGGACGCGCGCGCAGTGATCCGTGAGCTCTACGACCCAATCGTCGCGCGTCTCAAGTCGGCGCACTCGGAGGCTGCCGTGCATCTCCTGCAAAACGAGGTCGGTGATGAAATCGAAACGGAGAATGCAGAGCCCACGAAGAAGAAGTCGCAGGGTGTGTGGCATCGCGGCCGCAGCGACGCCGCGCGCCTGGGCTTTGCGCTCGTATTCGGATACATGCTGCAGATCCCGTTCATCGGGCCACTCACGTGGTTCGTGGGTTTCGTTGCCGCGGGTTTGTTCGCGCCCGAGCTCATTGAGCTCCACGTGTTCACACTCACACAGGGCAAAGAGCTTTAAGTATCAAAAAAATGTCGTGATACCTAACCGTTAACCGTTTTAGTATTGGGTTTATCCCATCATCTACCTTATCTACTTTGCCTTATACCACGAGTCGTCAACGTTGGCGTCCACGTCGAGCGCCACAGACAGCGGCTTCTCGAACGGGTTCTCCATCAGATGCACGACGATCTTCATGGCCTCAGGCACGGTCTCCTCGGGTCCCTCGACGATGATCTCGTCATGGATCTGGCACACCATCTCCCACCCGAGCTCGCGAAGCCGCTCGTTTTGGTGGATGCGCAGCATTGCCTGCATCACGACGTCGGCGGCTGCGCCTTGAATCGGCGTGTTGATCGCGGCGCGCTCGGCGTGGGACTTGGCCTTCTTGGATGCAAAGGAGTTGGACGAGAGCATCGCGTCCGGTAACCTTCGGTACCGGCCCATGAGCGTGCGCGTATACCCAAAGAGCCGCGCAGTCTGGATCGCGTTCTCTTGCCACTGGCGCACCTCCTGGCGGTCCGCGTACCACTTCTCGAGCGTGTCGGCGGCCTCTTTCCGGCTGACACCAAAATCCTTGGAGAGTCCGTAGGGTGTCTTGCCGTACGCGATGGAGAAGTTGAGGATCTTGGCGTTCTTGCGCTCGAGCGCGAACTTGTCCTTGAGCAGTGGCACGGGCGGCTTCTTGCCCGTCGAGAAGTCCCACTCGAGCAGCACTTCGCCGTTGTCCACGGCCTGCGCCACGTAGTCGTACATGCCCATGGCCGTGCGCGAATGGAAGTCGCCGCCTTCTTTGAAAGCGTCGATCATCGCGCGACACTGCGTGATGTGCGCTAGCAGACGTAGCTCCAGCTGGGAGTAGTCGGCCACAATGAGCTTCTTCCCCTTTGGTGCCGTAAACCCGTCGCGGATCTTGTATCGGTCCTTGTCGAGCGCCGGCTGGTTCTGCAGGTTAGGCTTGCGCGACGAGAGCCGTCCCGTGTCCGTGTTGAGGTTCAGCGAGCAGTGCACGCGGCTGTTCTCGTCCGCGAGCTCCTGCAGCGGCAGGATGAAGCTGTTGAGCATCGTGTTGATGCTGCTGATGTCGTAGAGCGCCTTGAGCGCCACGCATGCCGCGATCCCCTCCTCCTTGTCTTCAAAGTGTTCGTAGGCACGGCCGTACTTTGGTGGGCTCGCATCAGGCTGTATGGTTTGTTCAAAAGTATCAGAGATACCAAAAATATCAGTATCAAGCATACCTCAGCGCAGCATTGAAATACCAAGAACCCCTCGCTCATTCCTCACCTTGCCAGCGAGCTCCTTGAGCACGTCCGCGGTCGCAGCGGGCAACCCGCTCGCCGTGAAGTGCGTCGGTGGGATGCCCAGGCCCTTGATCGTGATGTTGCGCTTCTTCTTGGCCTTGAGCTTGCCCGGCTCGATTACCTCTTCCGTGTTCTCGACCTCAAAGGTGCGCTCGGCCGGCAGGATCTCGCGCGGCGGATTCTTCTTCGTGTCCACATAGGGCGCGAAGAGCAACTGCTGCTTTTGCGACGCGCTGTACACGTTGATGCGGTCGGCTTCGTCGCAGTACCGGCTCGCCCACTGGAGCACAACCTTCTCGAGCCGCTTGCGATCCTCGATGGCCGCGAGCTCGACATTCGCAAGATAGTCCAGGTCCACGTTCATACCCTTGCGCTCAATGTCCGTGAGGCACTCACCAAAAGGAACAATGTACTGCTGGTAAAAGTCGTACATGGAGCCGCTCTTGAGCTTGTTGGCGTTCGTCGGGTCGATCTCCTCGTACCACAGCGTCTGCTCGAGCTTGTGCTTGAGCACGCGATGAAGGTACCACGTGCTCTCGGCGTCGTAGGCGCTGTAGCGGATCCAGCGGTTACGGAACTCGGGGAACCGCTGGAGCTCCTCGACGGTCGGCATGATGCGCTCCTTACCTTCGGAGCCGTCCTTTTTGAGCTTCGGGATGCCGAAGAGCTCTTTCATGGGCCGCTTGCGCTGCAGCAGCAGGTCCTCTGAGAGCGCCTCGAGCGAGTAGCCGCCGTTCTGGAAGCGCGCCGTGTTCCACAGACGCGCCATGTGCATCGTGTCGCCGCCGAGCCCCTGCACGTCGATGCCGTGGTTAAACAGCACGTGTCGGTCGAAGCTGTAGTTGTGCCAAACCTTCTTCGCCTGCTTGCTCTCGAGAAACTCGCGAAAGTACTCGAGCGTACCCTCCGCGCAGTCGAGGTTGTCCACCCACACATACGGCCCGTTGCCAAAGTCCACGTCCGGTCCACTGTACAGCGAGAGACACGTCACCTGCCGATACACATACACAATAATGCAATGCGCTACACGTCAGTATCTCTACGATAACATAATGCAATAGCAGCAGCAGAGCCACTTGGGTTATGTATTGTATGCACCTTGCCGTTGCCGACGGGGCCGACCGCCTTGATGTCAATCTGACCCACTTCCGTATCGCACGCGTGGAAGTGTGCGGGCCCGAGCGCGAGGATCTTGCTGAGCACGCGCTTGGCGCCTTCCTTGTCCTGGATGAGGTTTACAGGCCGCGACTCGTCGCTTGCAGCCGTCAGTCCTTGTAGTAGCCGCTTGTCAATCGTGTCCGACGTCACGTACTTCATGCCGCCACGTGACGTATTGTTGCTGTTGGTGGACGCGTAGCGCCTGCAGTCATAGTTGCTGTTGATGCTACTACTGCTACTGAAGCTGCTCAGCCCATTGCGGGTCGTTCGCAGCGGACGGCACCGCAGATGCCGCACGAGAGCATCGCGCACCAAGCGCTGGTGCAGAGCCATGTTTCGCCTAAGCGCAACTTCTCGCGGTCCGTGAGGATGCCTGAGCACTGGTGAGTGAGCCAGCAAAATTGGAATGCCGGTATATACCGGTTTCAAGTGGAAGTGCAAAAAAGTGGGCGAGAGTGAAGGTCACTTAGAAAACGGTAGTACATCGGTACGCGAAAAGGTAATCATTGTACCGGTACTACCTGTCTACCGGCAAATGATAAATGAGCCCCTTTGATCGCGAGAAATACATATTTACAAAAATAACCAATCGAAAAGGTCCACAAAGCCGAAGAGCCAACACACGTCAGTTGACGAAGTGCTCCACAGAAGAAGCCAAAGCAAGCAAGAGACGACGACAGAATGCTCGAGTGGCTCCTTAACGCGACCGAGGGCAACACGCTGTACGTGGGCGCCGGTGTGGCCGTGGCTGTGATCCTCGTGGTCAAGTATCTGAACGCGTCGGCGGACGCGGCGAACGCGCGCGCGTACGAGGCTGCGAAGGCGCGCCAGGCGAAGGCGAAGGCCGAGGCCGAGAAGAAGGCCGACATCAAGCGCCGCAACTTCACGCTCGAGGAGCTCAAGGAGTTCAACGGTGAGAAAGGCAAGCCGATCTACATCAGCGTACTGGACGAGGTGTACGACGTGAGCGCCAAGCGCGACTTCTACGGCCCCGGCGAGGGCTACCACTTGTTTGCCGGGCGGGACGCATCGCGCGCGCTCGCCAAGATGTCGTTCGAGCAGGTGGACCTGGACAGCGAGGAGCTCTCAGACTTGGGCTTCATGGACCAAGAGACGCTCCAGGACTGGGTCACCAAGTTCTCCGTGTACAACGGGTACCCGAACGTCGGCCGCGTCGTGCGTAAGAAGGACCTGACGCTCGAGCAGCTGCGAGAGTACAACGGCGTGGACAACCAGCGCAAGACCGTGTACGTGGGCCTGAACGGCAAAATCTACGACGTGACGCTCGACGGGTGGAACCACTACGGCCCCGAGGGCGGCTACAAGCAGTTCGCCGGCCGCGACGCCTCGCGCGCGCTCGCGTGCATGTCGTTCCTGGACGAGTACCTGGACAACCCGACGCTGGCGGAGCTCACAGACGCGCAGAAGACCACGCTTGCCAACTGGGAGACCAAGTTCGTCGAGAAGTACCCGGTCGTGGGCAAGATCGTCTCGGCCTAGGTGCGATGTGAGATGAGGTGAGAGAGAGAGAGAGAGCGAGAGAATGGCTACGTGTTGGGTATTTTGAATCGTAAGTTTGCTCAATTGAAGGCGTTTTTGGATGGTTGGAGTGTTGCCTTGTTAGCTACTCTGCATTCTTATGGCCACACAAGCTCCACGCGTCGCCAGCAAACTGCCATATGCGCCCGTGTATAACGTGTTCAGATCGTTTTGCGGATAGATGATCAGCTCTCATTACGTGAGGGACTCTCTTCACGGTTCAGCAGCAACAAAAGGAATAATGGCTCCATCTTGCCTTTTTTGCTTGCTCTGCCATAATTCCAGCCAATCAAAGCTGTGCGAAAAGGCAAATGCAATTACACGCGATGGTGATTGGCTGCAAGGATTGTCAGCTCCGATTAGCTGATTACGTCTATTCTGGACCCAGGAGGCTTCAACTTGATCTGTGGAACTGTGTGATCCGATCTTTCAAAGCGACACAAATGCCAACCGACACATACAAAAAACCGACGCAACCACCGCACATTCAAAAACGCATCAGAAAGCCATGGGCAACCGCGCGAGCGCGTCAGCCGCGAGCCGCGAGCTCTCGGCGCTCCAGCGCAAGGCGCAAAGCGAGGCCGCGCTCGTCTCCGGCCCGCAACCATCCTCTTCGTCCCCATCCTCTGGTTCCAGTCCGGCACTGCGCAACTTTACGCTCAAGGAGCTCTCCGAGTTCAACGGTGCAGACCCCAACAAGCCCGTGTACGTCTCATTGCTGAGCGATGTGTACGACGTGAGCGCTGACTTCGTCGAGTATAAACCGGGCGGGCTCTTTCACGTGCTCGCTGGGCGTGATGCGTCGCGTGCCGTGGCGCGTATGAGTCTCGTGGACGACGAAGCGCAGAACCCGGAGCTCTCAGATCTTACAGACACGCACATCGCGAGCCTGAACGAGTGGGTGCATAAGTACATAAACGAGAAGCAGTACCCAAAGGTCGGGCGTCTGCTGTTCTTCCGAGACTACACGCGCGACGAGCTGCGTCCGTTCAACGGCGTCGACAACCTGCGTCACACGGTGCTCGTTGGACTCAACATGAATGTGTACGACGTAACGTTGTTTGGCTGGGAATACTACGGCCCCGAAGGTGGCTACGCGCAGTTTGCCGGACGAGACGCGTCCAAGGCGCTCGCCAAGATGTCGTTCCTGGACGAGGACTTGGACGACCCGAACTTGGATGAGCTCACGCCCGAGCAGCTCGTCGCGTTGTCCAACTGGGCCGCGCGCTTCGACCAAAAGTACCCGACCATCGGCAAGCTCTTGGACTGATAGCTCGCTTCTTATCTAGTCCATGGGTTGTGATGACCTCTGAGATTCCAGTATTTAGCTTTTTGATACTGTCGCTTTGCATAGGAAGTGACCAATTCAAGTGGACACCTGGACGCTCGTGCGTCCAAGGTTATCCGTCCGTTGCAGCCTATCTACTGTGTTCTTCTGGGAACAGAGACTTTTCCTATTATTAACTCATGCTCAGGATGCCGGCTGATTCTGTATTACCAGCAGTACATCGTCAGCCGTCCAGTCGACCACAGCTCTGCATATTGGTGCCAAGACGCGTGATCCGAGCCGCAATGTTTTACATGGAGTTGGCGGTCGCGAAGGCTGGCGAGATTCTCACAGAGTTGCTACTCAAGGCTGAAATCTGGATGCCTCGACCAATCCTGCGTCTCCGGTGTGATCCTTGCTGCGGGGGAGACGTACATCAAGGCGCTTGACATCCGCAGCGAGAACTACGGTCTCTTCTTCCTGCTGCGCGAGAGCGTGCAGAAGTTCTACAGATGTACCAGGCATACCGCGTGAGCACATTTGTGCTTCGACTGTGGATGAACAACGTGCTCGTGGGCTTCCTCGTGCTCAATTATTCTCCCACGCCGCTCATCCAGTTCTTCTCACGCTCCTCAACCTTGGGCCACATGCGGCTGTGTAGCGCGATCGTGAGCGTGCTACTGGACATGGTGACGTACATGGCAATCCCATTGGTGCTCTTCATCTCGTACTACCAGCAGTTCAGCCCAACGACAGGGACCTACGACCTGCGAGGCACCCATCTGCTGATTGCTGAGATCCAGTACGTAGGCGCGTCTATCGCGTGCTCTGGCGGCGTCGTGAAAAACCGGAACATCGCGTCCGCCTGCTGCTTGGTGAACTTGCTGTCGCGACTCATGTTAAACGTAAACGACGGGGAGCGCTCGTCCTCGATCAATCAGAGCCAATTGACGATCTTCGGCTCCTCAAGCGCAGCTCCACCGCGAAGGAATACTACGTCCTCGGTCCCACAACTGCGCCTTGAGCGACGGGAACTTGGTCATGCGGTACGAGTGTGCGAGCACTGCAGTGAGCGCCTTGAGTGTCACCATCATTCTTGCCCAGAAGTACTCCTCGGGGATGTACTGTAGTGTGGAGATGAACGTTGACAGTGTGTACTGGATGGGAGCGCGAAGCCGAGCTTGCGGGGGCTCGAAACGCGGCACTGCGTCTCGGATGATGCTCGAGGAGCAGATGTGGTCGATCTCGCGCTCAAGCGCCCCGTAGAGCCCCACAGGTGACGACTACTGCTGCGGCGACAAAGGCTCGTCGCTGGCCGGGGTCACGTTGCGTAGCAGAGCCGCATGTTTCCTGCACGCGGGGTGCTTCCTCCAGTGCGTGAGTTGAAGTGGTGCTCGCTGCAAAGGCAGCAAAGTGATGGTTAATCCAAGCGCAGTATGCATTGTTGAACTGCTTTTTGGAGGCAATTCATTTTTGCATTGCTTGTTTAGGCAATTCATTGAATTGTGCCAACTGAAACTCGCGCATGTCGTCAGTCCACTCGTGCGTGCCGCCTCGCATCATGACGCCACACAACTAGCAGGGCCGAGACAGATCACTCACTCGATCGCATTTGGACGGATACCTACTGCGATGTGTCCACTGTTGATAACGAGCCCCCTCTATCTAAAAAGTCGCTCTGTCGGTGGAGAGTAATGCTGCAAGCGGTTGAATAGGCGCACAAGATGAGCTGAGCCGTCGCGCGTAGAGTCTTGAGATCGAAATTGAAATGAGCTTACAGTGCTGCTGGCTCCTTTCACTATCTTCCGTCATGCTTGGCTTCGCGCGAAAGAAAGTGTTGTTTGGTTGTGCGCAGCAGCGGGTTGGAATGTAAAAGCCACCCGCTTTGGCTGCACAGATTCCGAAGAGTCTGGGCAACTTCAACATGCTTCATTTCAATCCTTGCATTATGATTACAGTATATAAAACCAATTAATCTCTATTATACAGAGGGTTATCAATGTTGTTGTGATTATCTAGCACTTTTAAAAGTGCTTTATCGGTATACGAAGGTGATCGAGTGAAAGAGGATGGGCCACTTTTTGCGATGGTTCAGCTCGCCACCTGGTTTCATCTCATCTCAGCGCGCCCCAGTATTCTAAACATGGAGCTCGAGCTGGAGGCTTTCGACCAGCTTGCTTCATCCGCACCAGCAGCTACAACTACGAGCAGGTGGCGCACACGCTCTCTCTCTCTCTCCCTTCCGCTCCTTTCCACCTCGTCTCTCGTCTCCTCACAAGCACGCGCTTCGGCAGGACAGGACAGGACAAGACGCACGACGCACGACGTCTCACTCGCGTATTTTTAATTCGCACATACAGACAGGACACCTTCTCCGCTGGGCTTGAGACGAGCACCAGCGAGCGAGTATTTATTCTCACACACGCACGCACACGTGGACGACTACATAGGCGATGACCACCAGACAGACTTCAACAGAGTTCACGTCTCCTGCTGTGAGTATCCGGCGGAGATGTCAGGGACGACGCCAGATGTGGACGCTTTTCTGCGTCTGCCTGGCGGTTGTGCTGAGCCAGCACACAGGTACGCGATTTGCCCATGTGCACAGGTCAAGATATGCCGTGGAGCATTGGTTAACAACGTGTGCTGTTGTTTGCTTTGAACAGCGCTAGCACAGGACCAGCCTGCCGCGACTGTAGCAGCGGGGACTCCGGCTCCGGCGACCTCGGCTCCAGCGACACCAGCTCCGGCGACGACGGCACCAGCAACCACAGCACCGACTGCTGCGCCAGAGACACCGGCACCGAGTCCTGTTGTTACTCCCAGCCCCGCGCCGAGCACTGAGGCCCCAACCGCAACGCCAACTCCAACACCAGCTCCGAGTCCAACTGTGATAGCGACGCCAACGCCAGCGACTAGCTCCAGCTCCGGTAGTGAGAGCGGTAGCACCGGTATCACGCCCGTTGTGACAAAGAAGGCGCCAACGGTAGCGCCCACGCCTTCTCCAAAGCCAACAACCCAGACACCGAGCAGCTCTGGTAATACGGACCCGATCGCCACCGTGGCTCCAACCACCACGAAGACCCCGACTCCGACGTCCACCAAGCAGAGCGACAGCTCCTCTTCGGGCGCCAATGCGAACAACACGAGCAGCACCGCGAGCTCCAAGAGCCGCACGATCCTCATGGCGGTCATCGCTGGCGTCGCGGTACTCAGTATTGTGAGTCTGCTCGTGCTCTGCTGTCGCCACCGCCGCCGCCGCAGCGACTCGGTCGACGAGATGGCCACGCCCGCCCCCATCCTCGCCAGCAACAACCACCACAATGGCGGTTTCCATCCATCGATCGCCGGTGTCGACCGCGCCTCAGGCCAGCTCCGAGACAGCACCAAGAACCCGATGCCGCTGAGTATTAACACGGTCGGGTACGGCGGCCTCCCGACTATGGACAACGGACTCCCCAAGTACGCGGTCACGAGCCCCGAGATGCCGTCTAACTACCGCGCTTCGGCCAACCAGAGCCGACTCGCGGACTTTAGCCGACGCACGCGTACAGGGACCATGTCGTCGGCCACGGGAACCACGTCACCCATGGGCTCGAGCCAGCCGGACCTGAGCTTTTCGAACAGCTCGCTGCGCGATACGGGCCACTCGGTGGCCAGCAGTGGCTTCAGCATCCGCGGCGAGTCTGAGATCTCGCTGGACCGTACCAACTCGTACGCGTCCCAACTCTCGAACGACGACAGTTACCCGCGCATCACGACCAACCTCAAGATGAACCGCTTCTCGCGCACGTCTTCGATGGCCTCGTCCTCACTGACCCACGGTACTGGTATTAAGAACTCGAGCGGGGACGCCGCGTCGTTCATCAACCACGACCTCACGCGCTCGGTGAGTGAGAGCACGACCGGAGCCGAAGGCGAGCAGCTCCAGAGCAGCATGGGGTCGAATGACGGCAAGTCCTGGTACAAGTCCATCGAGTCGCCGTCCGAGCAGGACCGGTACACGGCCAACTCGGACCGCATGAGCCTTGAGCGCGAGTCCTTTGAGCTGTAAGGACACCATCCGTTGAGGGCGAGTCATCTGGTTATACATCCGCAGAAAATTATTTACATATCTGTATATGGGAACGTCGATCAATCAACCAACCACAGCTTCGATGCAGAGGAGAGTATTGAAGAATTTTCGTTTGCAGCAAGCTGGGTATCCATGTTGCTTGTGTGGTTATCGATCTATCTGCAGCATCATCACAATTCGCGCACAAGTGATGCATGTTAGTGCGAATTAAGGCTTGGTTAGAGATTGAAAAATAAAATGTGCCTCAGCCAAGTACGAACCTCACTGACGCAGGCTTTTTGACGCGCTCCGTGAGTTTCTTCGGCCGCGCCTCGAGCACAGCGCCCTTAGGGAGATCGGCGAGGCGGTACGGTCCATACTGCACGCGGATGAGGCGCTTAACCACCAGTCTCACATGTGCGAGCGCCTTGCGCACCTCGCGGTTCTACAATAAGTACACATAAATTACATTAGGAGACCTCGCCTAAGTCCTGCTTGCCGGGTATCAAGCCGCTCGCGCACAACAAATAAATAAACAAATCAATACAATAAAAACCTACCTTGCCCTCGGCAAGCTTGACCTGGAGCCACGAGTCCTTCTTGTCCGTGGACTGGACAGTCACCTCGATGGGGCGGTACTTGACGCCGTCCACGAGCGGTCCACGCTGCAACTCCTGGATCTTGGACTCGGACACGTTGCCGCGCACCTGCGCGCGGTACACGCGCGTGACTTCGTTCTTGGGGTGCTCGAGTTCGCGCGCGTAGTCACCGTCGTTCGTGAAGAGCAGTAGGCCCTCGGTGTTGAAGTCCAGGCGGCCCTGTGAAGTTTAGCATAAAAATATGATTGTGAGGGCCTCCTATATGAAGAATACGATTAATGACTGAGTACGTACGACAGGCATGATGTGCTGGGTGAGCCCCATGGCCTTGAGGCGGTCGAAGATCGTCGGGCGGCCCTGCGGATCGCTGGTCGTCACGAGCTCCTGTATGACGCCCATCCATACCGGTATATACAAAGAGCTCGGTCAATCTAAGCCAGCAACAATAGCAATACAATCACACAGCAATATATGTGCAGATACGCACGCCTGAGAGCTTGTGAGCCATCCACACTTTGAGCTTCTCGACGGACGAGAGCGCGCGGCCGGCGACCGTGATGACGTCGCGCTTGACGTCCACAACGGTCGCCATGTCGGTCACCACCTCGCCGTTCACCATCACGTCGTGAGACTCGATGTACTTCTCGGCCTCACGGCGCGAGCATAGTCCCGACATGGCGATGCGCTTGGCCAGGCGCGCGGTCTTGCGGTCGCTTGGTGGCTGCTGCTCGCCGGCATCGCTCTCGGTGGCCACCGCTGGTGCCGTGGGCTTTGGCTGCTTCTTGGGGTACGCGGCGGGCTTCTTAGTCAGGATCGGCGACTTCTTAATGGTGATGAGTGAGCGCGTCTGCTGCGTGTACACTGGTGCATACTGGGCGCGTCTGCTGCTGTTGCGCACAGCGCCGACGAGACGCTGCATCCCTTCGCGCCACATGCTCATGAGCGCTTTGGTGATGGAGCCTTTCTTTCATTGGAGCGCCGAAAAAGTGTTATGATTGGATGAAATTGTAAAGGTTTTATTTGCCAATCAGAGTTATTTCTATTTCATAGAATCGTATGATTGGTAGAAAACAAACCTAGTCGCAACTCAAGGGCTGTGTGCATGTGTTGCCTTGCTTGCTTGCGCAAGTGAAGGAAGCAGCAACATGTAAGCTGAACAATGTTCGTGTTTGAGCGGAGGCGACAATGGATAGGAAGGACCTCATGTAGAACTCCGTTTCAAACAGCATTCCCGCATGGTTGTTTACAAGAAGAATCCGGAGCCGCTGGATCTGCTGCAGACGAGATTCGAAATTTGTCCACCGCCGGCCGCATGTTATTGTTGTGGGTGTGCTCGACAAGCAAGCAACGCAAGTTTGCAAAACATGAACGAGGTGCACGCTTGCTTGCTTGCTTTGCTGACAGTGGCGGTGATGAGTGAGCGAGCACTTTGAGTTCATGGACATTTGTTTGCTTGGCCTTCACACACACAACAAGAGCACAAGAAACAAACAACTCGCGACTTCATTTCATTTTCCCTACAACCGCCTGCTCACTCAAACACACCTGTCGCAGAGTCTTCCGACAGCTGTTGCTGCATTTTCCACCCCTGCCAAAATTCGAACCAAGCAACAACACAAATGCATCCAGATGCAGGTTGTTGACTTGCCTGCTTGCCCCTGCTTGCCCCTGCTTGCTTGCGTGCTTTGCTTGGGGAGAGTGACGACATGCTCTTGCTTGATGGACTTGTGTGTGTGTGTTGGTGTGCTGGCTTGTATGTTGGACAGACGAAAGAAAGTGAAAGGGCCCACCCGTCCCCTCCCTTTCTTTCTTCCCACCTGCACAAAATAACAAACAAGTGTAGTCCCCGGTCTCGCAAAACAAGCAGCCCTTGCGCATGTGCGCAGGCCATGCGCACACACAACCACACAAGACAAGACACGTGAACGAGCCCTGCGCAAGCAAGCAAGTGCTCTTGCTTGCTTGCTTGATCATCTGGCCCGAGCGTTATCAGCCGCAGCCACAACCCAAGCGGCGTCGCGGCGCTTTTCCCAGCCCCGTCCGTAGTGTCGCGGACGTCGCAGCCAACTAACTGACTGACGGCATTCCACCAGCAAACCCAACAACAGCAGCTAGCAGCAGCTAGCAGCAGCTAACAACAGCAATAGAACGCACGCGGCCGACCCTCCAGTTACTTTACGACCGATGGATTATTCGGCGAGCGCCACCGCGTTCTCGCAGCAGCCGCAACAGCCGCAACAGCCGCCAGTCGCAGGACCATCCGCACAACCGCAGCAGCAGCAGCAGCAGCAGCAGCAGTGGCCGCAGCAGCGCGTTGGCCCAGCTGCAGCAACAACACATCCGGGCTTCCACACCCACATCTCCGACCACACCCACATCCCTGGCCACACCCACAGCCACTACAACAACTACAGCAATATGCACGGCGGAGTGAGCCCATTCGTGGCCGCGGGGACGGCCGCGGACCCGCCCCCGGCCATGGACGCCGGCGCCCAGCGCTTCACCTGTACGTACGCGCACACACACACACACACGCGCGCGTGCATCTTTACAGTCTCAGTACATTGCCATTCTCTATTGTGCTAATACTAACAAACATCCAATTGTTGTACACATGCACAGACCTGTTCCACCTGGCGCACGAGCAATACCAGCTGGGCTACTACCGCGAGGCGCTGCGCGTGTGCGAGCAGCTCTACGAGTCGGACGCGTTCCGCACGGACAACCTGCTGCTGCTGGGCGCACTGCACTTCCAGCTCGGCAACTACTCCGAGTCGATCTTCTACAACCAGCAGTGCATCCGCGTGGACCCGAACTTCGCCGAGGCCTACGGCAACCTAGGCAATGCGCTCAAGGAGCTCGGCGACCTGCTGGGTGCCGTCCAGTTCTATCTGAAGGCGATTAAACTGCACCCGCGCTTCAGCGACGCATACAACAACCTCGCAAGCTCGTACATGCAGTTGGGCCAGACCAACGAGGCCATCGAGACGTACAAGATGGCGCTCGTACTGGACCCGTCCCTCGTGGACGCGCACAGCAACCTAGGCAATCTATACAAGGTGCAGGGCCGCTACGAGGACGCCAAGAACTGCTACACCGAGGCCATCCGCGTGAAGCCGACCTTTGCGATCGCCTGGAGCAACTTGGCCGGCGTGTACAAGGACGACGGTCAGCTCCAGTTGGCCATTGATCACTACCAGGAGGCCATTCGATTGGCCCCGGATTTTGCGGACGCGCACAGCAACTTGGGCAACGTCCTGAAGGAGAGCGGACGCGTACAGGATGCGATTCAAGCGTACAAGCGCGCGATCGCGATCCGTCCTGATTTCGCGATCGCCCACGGAAACCTCGCGAGTTCCTACTATGACGCCGGTCAGCTGGAACTTGCTGTACAAACTTTTCGGCACGCGATCCAGCTCGAGCCGAATTTTCCCGACGCATACAATAATTTGGGCAACGCGCTCCGCGAGATGGGCCAGCTCGAGCAGGCGATCAACTGCTACCGAACCGCCCTGCGGCTCAAGCCGGACCACCCGCACGCGTACAATAATCTGGGTAATGCGCTCAAGGACAAGGGCATGGTCAAGGAGGCGATCCACTGCTACACGACGGCCGCGCGGCTTCTACCGAACTTTGCGGCCGCGCACAGCAACCTGGGTAGCGTCCTCAAGGAGCAGGGCAAGCTGGACCAGGCGCTGGCCCACTACCAGGAAGCCATCGCGATCGATCGGACATTTGCGGACGCGTACAGCAATTTGGGCAATGTGTACAAGGACTTGTTGCGGCTGGACGAAGCGATCCAGTGCTACAGTACCGCGATCCGGCTCAAGCCGAACTTCCCGGACGCGTACAGCAATCTGGCGAGCGCGTACAAGGACGGCGGCCGCCTCGACGACGCGATCACGTGCTATCGCAAGGCGATCTCACTGCGGCCCAACTTCCCGGATGCGTTCGCGAACTACGTCCACTCGATGCTCTTCATCTGCGACTGGCAGTCCCGGGACGAGGATTTCAAGAAGCTCGGTGGGTTTCTGGACGCGCAGCTGGCCACGGACAAGGTGCTGCCGTCTGTTCAACCGTTCCACGCGCTCGTGTACCCGCTGTCCATGCAGCGGTTCCTGGACATCTCGAGACGCTACGCCGAGCGCGCCAAGCTGAACGTGAGCCTGGTCGAGATGCCGCTGCTGCGGTACAAGAGCAAGAAGTCCCACGAGCGACTGCGGATTGGCTACGTGTCCTCGGACCTGGGCAACCACCCGCTGGCCCACCTTATGCAGAGTGTCTTTGGGATGCACCTCAAGTCCAAGTTCGAGGTCTTTTGCTACTCGACGACCTCGGACGACGGGTCCGTGTGGCGCCGCAAGATTGCGAGCGAGGTGGAGCATTTCAAGGACATCAGCATGGTCAACACTGGGGATGCGGTGCGGCTCATCCACAATGATGGGATCCACATCCTCATCAACTTGAACGGATATACAAAAGGTGCGAGGAACGAAATCTTTGCATTGCGGCCCGCACCCATCCAAGTGAGCTACATGGGCTTCTGTGGGACCCTCGGTGCGGATTACATCCAGTATATGGTGGGTGATGCGGTCGTGGTCCCCAAGGACCATCGCCGGTTCTTCACCGAGAAGATCATCAACATGCCGCACTCGTACTTCGTGAACGACCACAAGCAGTCAGCCATGGACGTGCTGGACGTGGACAAGTGCCCCACGCGTGCGCACTACGGCGTGCCCGAGGACAAGTTTGTGTTCTGCAACTTCAACCAGGTCTACAAGATCGATCCGCAGACTTTCACGACGTGGATGAACATCCTCAAGCGTGTGCCCAACTCGATCCTGTGGCTGCTGCGATTCCCGCCCATCGCTGAGGCCAACATCCGCGCCGAGGCTACGGCCCGTGGGATCAAGGCCCACCGATTGCATTTCACGGACGTGGCCCCCAAGGACGAGCACTTGAAGCGAGGGTACCTTGCAGACTTGTTCCTGGATACCCCTGAGTGTAATGCGCACACGACCGGCTGCGATATCCTCTGGGGTGGAACGCCCATGGTGACCATGGCCAAGGACCGCATGGCCTGCCGCGTGGCCTCGAGTCTGCTCAAGGCTGCGAACATGGGCGAACTGATCACGAACTCGCTCGAGGAGTACGAGGAGCTCGCGGTCGCGCTCGCCAGTGACATGGACAAGCTCTGGGAGATCCGCCGGCGGCTCGAGGACGACCGACTTCGGTGTCCGCTCTTCGACACGCAGCGCTGGGTGCGCAACTTGGAGACGGGGCTTGCGCTCGTCTGGGAGCGACACGAGAACGGTCATGAGCCCGATCACATCACAGTGCCCGATATTTATGACATCCAGGAAGGTAATGGAGCTGCTGGGGTAAATGGGAGGGAGTAACAGTGGTGAAGCCACGGTGAGCACCCATTTTTCTCTTCTCGACCCAGCAATCACTCGCCTCTGATGCCCACCACGTCTTTCAATATTTTATCCCCTAAGCCAAGCAAAGCAGAGCGAACCTTGTGAGTGAGACCCACCAGAGTTGCGAACTGGCTCACCTTTCGATGTAGTTTTAGCTAACCAACCCCAGCAGGGCCAGTAAGGAAAGTGAGTCAGTCAGTCCCCCATGACCCTTCAAGATGACTTGTTTCATGCCCACAACACCAGTGTCCCTCGCTCTCTCATTGTCTTGATTTGATGCTGTTACACTGACTAGAAAGTGGCTGTGAGCCTTGGGGCTGGAGCTGTCGTATCGCTGTTTATTCGCGCTGCGTAAAGACGAGGAGCCCCATACCGCCTACGAGCACGTACTTGAGCATCGGATAGTCGTTCAGCAGGATCGTGAGCATCCCGACGTACGGCACCGAGCTAATACAACAGTTTGCACACATACACGTCCATCGAGAAGTGAACAGTTAGCTTCCGGTTTCGTAGAGTGAGTGAGTGGCACAGGGAAATTGAGGTCGAGATTTGGCATGAACGTACGCGCGGGCGACGCCGACGATGTCCTCGCGCTCGAGCCACGACTGGCCCTGCGCATATAGCCCTCTGTTCATAAGTCCACACAGTCGATAAAGTGAGTACACCAAGGCTTTCGTTCAGTAATCAGACGAATCTCTACGTCGAGCGAGCGTACCGGTCGTCCACGTTGTTGTTGTCGCCCTTGGTCAAGTACACGTCCTTCCCGTCGCTCGCACTGCATGCACATGCACAAATCATCACAATAATAAGCAACTACACAGGCATGCTACTTTATCGACAGCACAAGAGACGTCCTTACCTTTGGTGGAGCTCGAGCACGCGGTGCACAATCGGGATCTCGCGGCCGCGCACCTTGTAGACCACGATGTCGCCGATTTCCAGGTTGGGTTTCTATCAAAACACAACCGCCATGAGCTCTCTATATGCCCAACAGCTATTGTATACATAGAGCGAGACACACACGAGGGTTTGCGTACATTGTTGTCGAGGTAGAGGATGTCACCGCGCTGGAAGGCAGGTTCCATACTGCCGCTGAGCACGACGACGACGGGCGACTCGCTCTGCGTGTACATCATGAGCGCCTTCCAGATCATGAGCGCCGTAAGCACGACCACAGCCAGGTTGAGCGCCTGATGTGCCAGCTGCCGCTTGTTCTTCCACAGGCGCTTCACCTCTTCCACTTGCTGCTTCACCACCTCCATGCTTCTTTTTGCTACTGCTGCTGCTGCCTTGCTTGGGAAGTCTCGTGCTCGTGCACGTGGCGCGTGGCTCTGAATTGAAATGACCAGCAAGCAACACAAGAAAGAGCTCCCCGTTTTGGGATATAATTATAGCCAATCAGTGGGGGTTTAGAAGATTTTGGGCAGTATGAGTCGCTTATAAATGCGCACGTGAGAGTATATTGACCAATCACAGCGAATCCTGACCAACTGCCGTGTGATGCGATGAGCACCAACTTACTTCGTGAGGTCGCACGCCTCGCTCGCCGTGCCCGTACCCGTGCGCTTGCTGTTGGGATGAGTCGGCTGTGATCGCGCGCAATACCGTGTCGTGTGGTGGCGTCGCTGATGCCGAGAGCTACACGAGGACACGCGCGCTCTACGAACAGCTCGTTGGCGTCGCACCCAGCCCAGCAGTGAGGGCCAGCAGACAACCTCGAGCACAGCGGCGACACCGGTATTAGCTAGTTCTGCAGTGGTGGGCTCTTTGACACCAGTAGCAACAATATCACTAGCACTGTTGTTTTGGGTTCAGGCGGCTACATCAGGCGGCTACATCAGGCTTTAGGATTCAACGTGGTCGTCTCCGCGGCCGTCTAACGGCGAGAAGTGCCGCATGGCATGACGCACGCGACCGACCGTCCACACGCTTCGCAGTATGATCAAGCAGCTCGAGCGCTACCCGACAAACAACCAGCACCTGGAGTTTGAAGAGCTGTCCTGCACTGGATGAGAGCAAGGCCGAGTCGATTCTCTGCTCGAAAACATCCAGGATCAGCCCACGATAGATCTCCTCGGGCGGAATCGAACGAGAAAGAGATGAAGCGCAGACCTCGCAGCTGCACCGCTCAGCGCTGAAGCAAGCCGTTCGTGGGGACGATGACAGCATGGAGACTGCAATCACGAACGTGTTCACGGGCCGCCCCGCGCGAGGTTTTATGACGCGCGTGGTGCGGGAACTG
>JAASGO010000589.1:0-19019 GCA_023334245.1 Globisporangium cederbergense | reverse complement strand
GATCCAAATGCAGAAGAGATGTCCCTCCACGAGCTGCGAGTGTGGCTCCCGTTGGATCACCTGCATGTGGTCGAGCTCTACAGTGCGTGCCATCTCGGCAAGCACTTCTTCGTGTGCGAGTACGCAGCGAACGGCACTCTGCGAGACTTCTTGCAAGGCGACGAAACTCTGTCGAAGACCTGGGAGAAGCTCTACAAGGTGGCTCTAGGCCTGCAGTGCCTGCATGAGCAGAACATCGTGCACAACGACATGAAGTACGACAACTTTCTGGTCGGCGGCGATGGCAAGGCCAAGATCACGGACTTTGGGCTGAGTTGCATCGCGATGAGCGCGGAAGTAAAGATTGATCCGAAGTAGCAAACCGCGCAGCAGTGGAAGGCTCCCAAGTACCTGCGCGACGGGTGATCCGCGTTTGCGTCCGACATCTACTCGTTTGGGATGTGTATCTTAGAAGTTGTGACAGGCAAGCTGCCGTGGGGGAGGTGCACTGAACGCCGCTGCTCTCTTCCACGTGAGAAAAGGCGTACTTCCGATTCACCCGGTATTGTTAAGCGACGACTGGTGGAATCTGAGCGAGATGATGTGCACGCCTGGCTCCATCCACCGCCTGCGGATCGCGTCAGTTGTTAAGCGGGTCCACGAGCTCTCACACCATGTGTTGAGACACAGTCGAGAGCCCATCGAGCCCTGTGCAATCCTCGAAGGAGAGCTAATACCAACGGCATGACCCCGCTGTACTTTGCTGTAACAACCGGGCATATTGACGTTATCAACTTGCTACTCAGTCGAGGAGCAAACGCGGATGCTGGCGACGAGGAAGGCAACACACCTCTGCATATTGCGGCTTTCCCGAATCAAGATGGCGCTGTCCAAACGTTACTGAACAGTGGGGCTGATATAAACGCGGTCAACAGAGAAGGGATAACTCCGCTGCACTATGCGACATGCTGCGGCCATGGTCAGCTATTTGCTGGATCCTCCAGATACAGTCACTGAGTTTGAAGAGTCCGACAACTGTCGCCCACTTCGTGCAATCTTCAACCAAAAACACTCTGGTGTAGTAGGTGAACGGCCCAGGCGGTGCGCCGACGTGAACACAATGTCTGCGGATGGTCGTTCGCCTCGGTACGATGCAGCAGATCATGAGTCTCGTGTGACCACGTAGCTTCTCATTGAACGAGGGGCGACCATGATGCTAAAAACGTTGGAGACGGCTCTACATTGCTTGGTGTGGCGCGGATCCGGAAAACCGAAATGATGTGGTTGCTGTCATAATTTTGGATGAGGTAGACCGTGCTTCATTCCACTCGTTGCATACTTCGGTCAGCTTGAGTCATCCGGTGTTCTTCTCGACGAAGACGCAGACGTGAATGCAGGGCAGCGCTCTTGGGAAATTTCCAATGCTAGTGCCAGCGGAGCAAGGAGATGTGGAGGTCGCGAGCTTGCAACTCGGCGAATGCACCTCCAAGATGACCCAGATGCTGCTGTGAACCGACGAAGGAGCGGAAGACGACGATTCAGAAAGCGAGGCACCGTGAAGCAATTGGCGCGGATGCTTACTGCGATACTGTATCATAGCAACCATCCATTGTCTCCACTTGCGAGCCGCTTGCAACATAGAGAACGCTGAACCTTGCGCGCAACGACAGCGCAGTGCTGGAGTTGAGCCCACCCACTTCGCTCAAGTATATCTCAGTCGGGGTTGGCAAATCAATGTCGAGTATTGTTTACTTTAGGGACACACTTTAGAATGCCTCATTCAAATGGAAGACGAAGCGATCGAAGACAAGGACAGACAGGGCAATCATCCCTCCTCCCTCCTGAGAATGAACGCGAGCACGAGCACAACCCAAGCGCCGCTGTTGGCGGCAACAACACAGCTTCACGCCCGCTTCTCCGCATCTCCCATCTTCCAACGCGACCGCAACATCAACTCCGATGACCTCCATGCCAGCGCTACCAACGGCGGCAGCAGCGACAGATCATTATCCAGTCGATGCACTCGTCGCTGCCTGTGTGAACGGCGACTTGGACACAGTGATCTCGATTGTAGCTGCTGGAGTGCACCTCGACACACTCAGCACCGACGGCACGATTGCGTTGAGTGCAGCTGCTGGCAATGGTCATCTCCAAATCGTGCGCGTGCTTTTGGAGCGCGGGGCGAACGTAAACGCCGTCGAGGCGGACCACTACTCGCCGCTGTGCTATGCGGCAAGCCAAGACTACGTTGATGTTGTACGGGAGCTGTTGGACAGCGGAGCTGATGTAAACGCCGCTGCGAATGATGGAGCGACTTCATTGTTCCTGGCATCGGGCAACGGACATCTTGGTGCAGTCAAGGAGCTACTCACTCGCGGTGCAGACATTGAGAAAGCAACTTCGAACGGTATGAGCCCGCTGTTTGTTGGCGCTAGAACTGGGCAGATTGGTGTCATCTTCGAGCTCCTGAGTCGTGGGGCGAATGTGAATACAAGCAACGCGAAAGGCGACACACCTCTACATGCTGCGGCGTACGCGGATCAAACTGACGCTGCCCATGCATTGCTCGACGGTGGAGCCGATGTAAACTCGACTAACAAAGAAGGAATGACTCCGCTGTACTACGCGTCAGACTGCGGCAATGTCGGCATGGTCGCCGTGTTGCTGGATCGTGGGGCTGACTCGAAGCGAGCGACACCTCACGACGAATTCACACCACTTCACATCGCCTCGTACATAGGCCACGCTGACGTGGTAGGTGAGCTGCTTCACAGATGTGCCGACGCAAGCGTTACCACTGCAGATGGACGCACTCCTCTGCACCTCGCAGCAGAGCAAGGGCACTGTGAGGTCGCGCAGCTTCTTCTTGACCGTGGAGCAGCCATCAATGCGAAGAACGGGAACAGCTCCACTCCACTACTTGTTGCGACGCAGAACTGCAAAGCAGAGATGGTGCAGCTGCTCGTGGAAAACGGAGCTGACATCCAAGCATGCTGTGACGATTTCTGGACGCCGCTGCAAATGGCGTCTCACCGGGGCCAACTCGAGACAGTGCGATTGCTGCTGAGTCGCGGTGCAAACATCCACGCAGTGAGTTCAACTGGGGACACTCCGTTGACCGAAGCTTGTGCTCAGGGGCACACTGCAGTCATCAACGAGTTACTCACGCACGGCGCGGTAGTGAATGGAATCACTGCGGGCGGATGCTCTGCGTTGTACTTGGCCGCTCAGCACGGCAGCATTACTGCTGTGCGCGCGCTTCTTCATGCCGGCGCAGATGTGAACATCGACAGCGACAGCTGGGCGACTCCCTTGAACATTGCGTCGAATTGTGGTTACACTGATGTGGTTGAAGTTTTGCTGAGCCACGGAGCAAGGATCGAAAGCACAGCATCAGTCAAATGTGCTCCGCTTCACTTCGCATCGGTTCAAGGTCACGTCAGGGTGGTGAAGCTGCTGCTTGACCAAGAGGGCATCGATGTGGATGTGCGAACCGCGAGCAACAACACGGCTCTACATATCACTGCTGAGAACGGTTACGTGGAAGTCGCACGGATCCTGCTCTCCCGAGGCGCAGAAATTGATGCCCAAAATGACGACAAGCAGACGCCGCTATATAAAGCTGCGGACAAGTGTCATTACCCAATGGTGCGTCTACTCGTGGAAATGGGAGCTGACGTCAACATCAGCAGCAACAAACTGTGGTCGCCTTTGCATATCGTATCGAGTTGGGACTCGGTCGATACCGTGCTGCTGCTGCTGAGGCGAGGCGCGAAACCAAACGAGCTCAACGACAACGACGAGTCAGCGCTCATAAGAGCATCACTGAAAGGTCATGTGGCGATTGTGAAGGCGCTTCTCGACCATGGTGCAGATGTGGATTTTTCGAGTTCCAGCCGGACCACTCCACTGATGTTCGCTGCTCAGCATGGGCATGTAGACACAGTGCGAGAGATGTTGCAGAGAGGTGCAAATGTGAACACTACGAATATCTCCGGGCACACGGCGTTGATCGCCGCATCTCACGTTGGACACATTGACGTGATGCTGGCTTTACTGGACGCAGGTGCAACTATAGAAGCTTCCGATGAGCACGGCTTTTGCTCTCTCTTTTTGGCGTCATTGAACGGACATCTCAGTGCGGTGAAGCTGCTCCTCAACCACGGCGCCGACCTTGAGACGGCGCCCGCAACCGCGATGACTCCGCTGTATATCGCCGCTGCAACCGGTCATATCGATATCGTCAGCGTATTGCTAAGCCGAGGCGCAAAAATCGATGCTGTCGACAACGAAGGCAACACGCCGTTACACGCTGCAGCAGATACCAATCGCCTTGACTCTGTGCTCTGTTTGCTGGATGGTGGGGCAGACGTCAACGCAGTCAACATTGAAGGGCAGTCCTCTCTGTATATCGCAGCCACCAAGGGCCATGTCGACCTGATAAACGCGCTCCTTGCCCGCGAAGCCGACATTGAGCAATCGCCTCCAGACGGACGTACCCCGCTTGCTAGCGCTGCCGAGAACGGCATGGTCGATGCCGTGAAGCTTCTTGTGAATCGAAGCGCAAATATCCACGCTGTCGACGAGTTTGGCAGCACTATCTTGTACTTGGCGTCGAGCAGTGGAAACGCTGCGGTCGTGTATGTGCTCCTTGACTTGGGTGCTGATGTCAACACCACAAACCAAGGTGGCATGGCTCCACTTTACGCGGCTGCAGCCAATGGCCGCGATGATGTGCTGAAGGTTTTGCTGGATCGTGGTGCGGATATCGAAGCCACGACTTCGAAGGGATGGACCGCGCTGCAAGAAGCTGCATACGCCGGCCAGTTCGACGCCGTGAGAGTTCTTCTCGAACAAAATGCAAACAAGAATGTGGGGTACGCTCAAGGATGTCCTCCGTTGCGATTAGCAGCTGAGCAAGGACACACAGAGGTCGCGAGCTTGCTGCTCCGCGAGGGGGCGCTTTTCACCTTTGACGACAATGAAGAGTACACCTTGGAGATGACGCAGATACCGCTAGACCAGCATGCTGATGAAGAAGATTGACTAAGCCGAATGCCATGAAGTTACTGTCATTAGGCTGCGTATATTTCCTCCATGACCAACCTCAAGAAGAGTGTTATATTAACTGCGTAGCTTTTCAACAAAATCCTTGTCCAATTGGGCGTGGGTCGAATAGCTTGCCCTCCTATGTTTGGTTTCAACGCAATAACGACTCAACAATCTGTCGCACTCAGTGCGTAGTCTGTGGGTCAGCTATCAGTTGTGTCTAGGGTGGGCTCGTGGTGATTCGCGTTTCTGCGAGCATAGCGTACGGTGAAAGGTCAAGCCTCTCGATTGGCGTCTCTGCTAGTGTGGCGTACGGTGACACACCCAGGTGCTCCTCATGAAACTGGTTCTGCTTTCTCTTGTTGATTGGGTGATCAGCACAGCTAAGCTCTTCCTTGGATTCGTCGTCAGATGCCACATTCTTCTCATCTTCTGACTTGTACCCGATCGCGTCATACATCCCCAGCGACTTCACTACAGAAGCGTGGCCACCCTGAGACGCGATCACCAGCGGTGCCACCCCGTCATTCCGCGCCTTGTTCACGTCGGCACCTTTGGTCAACAGCACATTGGCAACCTCGGCGTGGCCGTTCTGTGACGCCTTCCACAGCGGCGTCTCGCCAAGCAGGTTCGCTCGGTCTACTGCCGCACCGTTCGCTAGCAGCAGGTCCACGATCCGCAGGTGTCCTCGCTCTCCTGCAATACTCAGTGCCGTCGTGCCATCCTGTCTTGGGGAATTCACTGGTGCGCCAATCTCGAGCAGCTTCTTTACAATGTCAGTGTGACCCTCCTCGGCCGCGAGGAAGAGCGGCGAGCTCCCGTCGTCTCTCGTAATGCTGATGTTTGCGCCTTTCGAGATAAGCAGTTCCACGAAGACATCAAGACCCTTTTCAGCAGTGATGCAAAGCGGCGTGGTGCCGTCCACGATGGCTGCGTCCACGTGTGCATAGTGCTCGAGCAGCAGTTCGGCGACGTCGTAGTGTCCGGCCTCGACGGCGAAGAACAGCGCCGTGTAGCCGCAGATGTTGGTCGCGTTCACGTCGGCGCCCGACTCGAGCAGCGCCAGCACTTCGTCGAGAATGCCCTTGCGGCTCGCGCGGTGCAGCGAGGACGTCGACTGCGCGTGTGCGGCCTGCTGCCCCCGAGAGCTCATGCTGTGCGCGTGTGGTCTGAAGGGGGGATCGTAGAGTGAGTCTGGTAAGCATGGCGTGGCAGCCATGCGAACGAAGCCGAAGCGATTCGAAAAGTGCGATGCTTTGGCGCTGGCTACGAAAATATCTGATTTATCATCCCCTTATAATAGGTTCGGCGTTGTACATAAGCAAATATGCTATCATTTGCTATTTGAATAACCTGTAACCGAAATGGACAAGTTTCTGGTGATAAACAGGTATTTAGTATCAACGGCCATCTCAAAAGCCCAATGAATAAAAAAAGGAACTTGCACATCATTTGGAGATTTTCAACCCAACAGCAGTGCGTCAGTCTCAACGGCACAGACGAGCGAGCACCTTGAGAGCATGCAATGCCTTGTTGTCTCAGCTCGCAATCGCGAGTCGCTCAAGTGCTTTTCTCAGATGTAGTACTCGAAGGCCACGATACTCACCGTGCTTCGGTGCACTTTGTACCAACATGGAGTGAGTGCGAGGAGGCGCCTCTCAATGACCACCGTCCAAAATTTGCGTTTTAAGACAGAATAACATTATGATAAATACGTGAGGTATCCTAGTGAGCGAGCCTCTTACACGCGCACGAGCGCCTGCATGCGAGCAAATGGCTGCCGTGACAGCAAACTCTTCGCCATTCGCGACATCGGTGCTCTTCGAGAAATTGACGTCAAGCAGTTGGCCGCGTCGCCGCGACGCAGCGCGTTGATAACCTGGCTGTGACCGTTCTGATGCGCGATTGCCAACGCCGTCATCCCACTTGAAGTTGGGATTTCGGTGATGGCGCCGGCGTCTAGGAGCGCCTTGACGACAGTTACGTAGCCGTTCTGCGATGCAATGTACAGTGGCGTGGCGCCGTGAAAGTTGGCAAAGTCCACTGCCGCGTCGCCGTCCAAGAGTGCGTTCACGACTTCGATGTGACCGTTCTGCGAAGCGATGCTCAGCGGCGTCACGCCGTTCACATTCGCCAGGTTAGCCTTCGCGCCGCTGGAGAGCAGTGCTCCCACCACCTCGACGTGGTTGTTCTGCGCGGCGATGTACAGTGGCGTCACGCTGAAGTGGTCGACGGGGTTCACTAATGCACCATTTGCGAGCAAGAGCTTAACGATCCGAATGTGTCCGTTCTGAGCGGCGATGTGCAGCGGAGTGATGCCGTTCGCCTTCGCAAGGTTCACTTGCGCGCCGGCGAGCAGCAGGGCGTTGACGACGTCTGCGTGGCCGTTCTGCGCAGCGATCGTCAGTGGAGTCGTTCCATTCAAGTTCGCGGCATTAACGCTTGCGTTCCTGGCCAGGAGCTCGTTGACAACACCGACGTGACCATTGTGAGCCGCGATGAAGAGCGGCGTCGTGCCACTGGCTCGTGCAAAGTCGACCCTCGCGATGCTGCTTGCCAACAAGACGCGAACGACGCCGACGTGGCCGTTCTGACACGCGAGGTACAGCGCAGTCACTCCAAATGAGTTCACAAAGTGCACGTCAGCTCCGATGGCGAGCAGATACTGGATGCGCTCGGCGCCGGTGCCGTGTTGGCAGACAGCAAACAGGTCGCTCGTTGCAGCAGTAGGCATCGAAGCCGCTGGCGCTTGGGCTGGCTGGTGTAGCATGTTGTCGTGTGCTTAAGGGGTTGGAGTTGCAGCGATTGGGACAATGGCAGAATGAATGACCACTTGAGCTCGTCGGGCACACGGCTCGCGGGTGACTTGTTGAGGCACTTCGCAGCTCGTCGCTCATCACACACGCATTTGAGTCGTGTGCGTGGCCGATTCGAGCTGAGGAGGGAGGAGTGATGATGCTGTGCGCGTTTATTTGCACCCGACGAACGAACGTGCTGGGGTCAGACCAACCAACTGCTGTCTGCCTGCCTATCGAAATGACGACGGAGCAAACGAAAAGTGTACCCATCATTGTTTGTCGAGAACGGTTGGTGACACGGATTGAAATTTCGACACCGACTGGTTATGGATTCTGGACGCAAACAGCTCAGCTGGTGGCAGCAGAGTTGACGAGATCGAGAAAGTACAGCTTAACACATCGATAAAGTACCTTTCGCATGTATTTACTACTGCATAATGGCTTCATGGATACTTTAGCGCATATATTTATGGTCTGAGATCTGTGAGATGGGTGAGATGGGCATAGCCCATCCTCACTGGGACCGCACCCACGCTGGAATGAGCAGCGAAGCCGAGCAGAACTGTGCGGGAAACTTGGTCACTTCAGCATTCCTCAGCAGCCTCAGGCTAATTGATTGCTGGCGACGTGCTTGTCGCTCTGAGGTTGCGGTGAGCAAACGGAGCTCGCCATTGCTGCTCTCTCACAGCTGCCTGCATAACGCGCTCCATCGGCCCAAATGCAGGCTGGAGAAGGAGCGCATCCTCAGAGAGCTCCTCCTCAGTGGTGGTAGTGGTGGTCTTGCCTGCGAGGAGTTTTGACTCAAACGCATTTGAGCTATCGGAAGGGAACGTTGAAAAGTATCTTTTTGGATGAGCTCGCCATCTGTTTGCGTTGTTTGTTGAAGAGAATGGGACCTCCCTTTCGGTCTCGTTTCTTGAATCCACCTGCCGACCACGCGCGCATTTTCGATCATCTCTCGTGTTTCAACAGCAGCAACTTTCGGAGCTGCAAGGGGAGACGTTCCACTTGAACAACAGGCGCATAGTCCACGCGAAATGAATCAATACATCCGCCTCAACTTGAGATACCCAGCAGCACAGCGCAGCGCTCATGAAAATCGCTTTGATCGCCTTTTTCGACGCCACTGCTGGAGGCGAGTGTGTCGTACACAGTACAATAGCGGCTTCAAATCAAGGGGTGAGGCACGCCATTCGGTGCGTGGAACGAGCTTGCGTCCTGTTGTTGTTCTAATACCCTGTCATTGCCATTGCCATTGCCATTTGGCGCCGACGAAAGACAGAAACCAGCAATTGCCGCTTCAAGTTGTTAGAAATTGGACAAACTTGGCTCAGCTTTCTGCCAGGTCTTCGCGCAATGGTGTACTCCATCCTGCTTTCAAGGTGTAATTGTAAAACGTAATGTTAGATTGACATCACGGATCGCCACGGTGACAGCGAGTCAGTGTATCAGTCGAGCACAAAATCCCGAAGTCATGGCTCCGCGTCTGGCTCGAGCACTCTCACAGTGGCTTCTTGCTTGGCGAACTCCTCGAGGCGCTCCACAACGGACTGGATTTTGATTCGGTGCGACGGATTCGAGGCACACATCATCTCGATCAGATCCCACTGGCCATCGTTCATGGCTGTTGGACGCGAAGGCAAACGTCCCTTTCTCACGTGGAAGCGAACGACGACGTCTGCTGCGGTTCCCCACGGCGCCTCACCGGTCATAGCTTCCAAGATGCACATGCCAAGCGAGTAGACATCAGACGCCTTAGTTGGCCGCTCGCCTTGCAGGTGCTCTGGGGATTTCCAGTGCTGCGCTCCTTGCACTTTGATGTCGATCTTGACTTCTGCGCTGTTTGGAATGCAACTCAGTCCGAAGTCCGTCACCTTGGCTTTCCAATCCGAGCCGATGAGGAAATTGTCGCATTTGAGGTCGTTGTGAATGATGTTGAGCTCGTGGAGATACTGGAGCCCCAGTGTAACCTCGTAGAGCTTCTGCCACATGATGAGGCGGCGCCGTTCGCCGATGTGCAGGTAGTCCTTGAGCGTCCCATTTGGTGCATACTCGCACACGAAAAATCGCTTTCCAACGTGGCAGGCGCCGTACAGTTTGACGATGTGTGGGTGGCTCAATGGATACCAGACGCGCAGCTCGTGGAGAAAGAAGTCCAGTCCACTCGCTTCATCCTCGTAGCCCATCAACTTGACGACGACTGGTGTACCGAGCCAGCTGCCATGATAGACAGCCCCGAACGACCCTGCTGTGATGTATCCGTCTTGCTGGAACTTGAGTTCGTGCATCGGGATGAACCATGGAGGCTGGGCCTGTTCTCGAATGCGACGGTCGGCCAGTCCAAACTTGGTGGGGTTGAACTTCTCGTTCAGGTGAGCCGACTCGAATCGCAGAATCCGGATTCCGCCCCCAGTCACATCCAGATTTGATGGAGGGACTTCGTCTGACTTGTTCCTTTTCAGGCTAGTGGCACCTACCTGCGCTTCCCATCGCTGCCAGTCGTGAATCGATCCAGTTTTGATGATGTTGAGGAGCTCGACGAGCTCGTCAATCTCTTTGTGGTGGACGTGTGCTTTCAGAGCCACCTTCTGGCTCTTGGCTCGTTGCTTTACAGAGTCTTCCGAGACAGCTATTCGCACAAAAGCGTCAAAGCTCAGCAGCACTTCACAGAACTTGGTCACAGCCAAATCCGTTGGTAGCTTGTGCATCTTTTGGAGGTGGCGATAGATGTCGAGCAGGCGAGCGTGAACGTACAGCACCGATCTACCGGCGCTCCGACAGAGCATGCACTTGGCGCGTAGCCTGGAGAGGAACTCCTTGATCGACGATCCCCGTTCTGACATCTTGCTGGGTCCGATCGCTACTTTTTGTCTGTCATTCTCATGTTCTCCGCAGTCGTTTGTGGCGAAGAACTTCAAATGCTCGATTACACTCACAAGTCGCAGTCGTTTCTGTGGGTCGAAGACGCACATGCACTGAATCAAGCGCCACTGAGCGATGCTCATGGTCAGTGGACGAGGAGGTCGAAATCCCCATTTCACAAGAGACCGAACCTGTTCGCAGGTCTCGTCTCCCCATGGAGCTTGCCCCGTCACTGCTTCGATGATGCACATCCCAAGCGAGTAGACATCTGACGCACTAGTTGCCATTTCACCACGGAGTACTTCGGGTGATGTCCACCGCACACTGTCGAGTCCGTCGACCGAGCTGGTGTGAAAAGATTGTAGTCCAAAGCCACAGATCTTTGCCACTCCGTCTGTGCCTATCCAGATGTTGTCACATAGCAGCTTGCCCAGGACAATTCCACGTTCATGTAGATACTTGAGACCCAAAGCGACTTCCAACATTCTTTGCCAGATTGAGCCACTGGCTTCGTGGATGATCAAATATTCGCGCAGATGCAGGCTGGACACATTCTCGAAAATGGCGAGATGCGGGACGTTCAAATGCGATGCGCCAAAGAGGTTAACCACGTTTGGATGGCTCAGCTGAAACCACTTGTCTGCATCCTCGTTGAACTCTCCGTAAACCTCGCTGTACTCGGCGACAACAACTGACGAGTTCATCCACTTGCCGGACTGAAGGCGTCTCACTTCGCTCTGATATATCGTGTTGGATGTCTCGATCACAACTTCATGACGCGGAACAAACCAACTAGGGATTGGTGGCACGTGGACGTCTGATAAACTCTGAAGCTTGTCCAAGCAGAGCTCCATCAACGCTAGCCTTCCTTCGCTGTGCTTGTCACTGTGACAGCTGATCTCATGCCGAAGGAGGGTGATGACTTCGATCTGCTCGTTTGCTTCTTTCAGGACAGTATATAGCTGCTCATCACTTGGGAGGACGTCGTCCGAAAAAATCCTTTCTTGGGTGTGGATCGATGTGATGCCCTCGCTCGAATTTGAGCTTCCCATTTTGACTCGCCGATCCAGGTAATCCATCTCAGTGTGGAAGTCTTGAATACTGGTCGTCATGCGCGCACTGATCGCAATCCGGATGAAAATGTTTGTCTTCGCGCACATTTGGTACAGTCGGAACAATCGAGAAACCATCACGACAAGCTGCTGTAGTAGTGATGGCTCTGTGATCTGCTCTTCTTCGAAGTGACTGTAAACAGTCTTTAGTCGTGTAACTGCACCGCGCCACATCTTCTCGAACTCGAAAAACCCAGCTCCGTAATTAGCAAGAGTTTGCAAAGTTGTAGGCAGCAGCGGCGACTCAAGTCGGAGGTCACTCGGTGGAGCAAAGCTGAAGTAGCCAAACTCGATCAAGCAAGACACAATCTCAAGATCATTCCAGCGAGCCGCAGATATCAGCAGGGTTTCTCCATCCTTGCCTTTTGCGTGAGCCGATGCTCCGGCTACTATTAGGAACTTCACCACATCAAATTTGCCCATTCTCCCAGCAGCGAGCAAGGCTGTCTCTCCTTCAGCGTTTGTGGCATCGATCGCAGCACCGTTGATGAGCAGTTCTTTCGCAATGTCGTCATGGCCACTTCTCGAAGCAAACATCAGCGACGTATTCCCGTCGAGATCAGCAGCATCCACGAGAGCACCAGCGTGAGCAAGTAGTCTGACGATGTCGAGATGTCCAAACTGCGAAGCCACGAGCAGTGGGGTAGATCCGTTCGACCCCACTGCGTGTACTCGTGCACCTCGATAGATCAGTAGCTCCACAATGTCGCGGTGTCCATTCTGAGAAGCAATGTAGATCGGTCCTGGGCATTCACTGGATGCAGCTTCAAGTGAAGCCCCTCGATCAAGCAGCAGGTTAACCACCGAAACGTGACCATTCTGGGCAGCAATATACAGCGCACTCGTTCCGTCCGCCATCGTAGTATCCAGCTTGGTTCCGCAATCAAGTAAAGCGCGCACGATTTCAGCATGCCCATTGTAAGCTGCTGCGTACAGTGGTGTCGGGTTGTGACCTTGAGCGAAATCAATTGCTGCATCTGCGTCGAGGAGAAGGGTCAGCACATCCAAGTAGCCGAAGAATGCCACGGCACACAGCGGCGTTATTCCGTCCGCAGCACACTGATTCACCTGTGCGCCATACCGAAGCAGGAGCGACACCATGTCGTGGTAGCTATACTGAGCCGCAGCACGCAGTGACGAGATGCCGACAGCATTGCTGATATTCACGTTGGCGCAGTTGTCAAGCAGAATTTGAGCAACGTCCATGTGGCCGTTCTGAACGGCAACCATCAATGGGGAGTCGCCGTCATCGTCAACTGAATCGACTTCTGCGCCAAACTGGATCAGCTGCTTGACAACCTCGACGTGTCCATTCTGCGAAGCTGCATACAGCGGCGTCATTCCACTCGTAGCAGCGAGGTTTACGCTGGCACCACCGTGCTGGATCAATATCGTCGCGATCTCCAAAAGCCCACTCTTCGCGACGATATAGAGCGGTGTTGCTCCATTGACCGCTGCAACGTTCGCATTCGCGGTTGCACCAAGTAGGATCTTCACAACGTCAACGTGACCGTTCTGGGCAGCAATGTACAGTGGAGTCACTTTTCCCGTCGGCGTAGCACGATTCACGTTCAAATCTTGCTCGAGAAGCAGCTGCACAACGTCTGAGTGTCCATTCTGACAGGAAACATGGAGCGGCGTTGCCCCATCTGCATCAGCGAGACTGACCACCGCGCCTCCTTTGATCAGTATGTCGACGACGCGCAGATGACCATTTTGAGCAGCGATATACAGTGGCGTGGCACCAGATGGTACGGGGAGATTAACATCCGCGCCGCCTTGAATGAGAACTCCGACAGTGTCGGCAAAGCCGTTCTGCGACGCAATGTACAGTGGAGTCACCCCGACTGCCGTCGTGAAGTCGACTTGAACATCTCTTGCCAGCAGGATCTTCACAATCTCCGCGTATCCATTAAATGCAGCAGCATACAGTGGCGTGACTCCGATTTCAGCTACGAAATCAGCCCTGGCTCCGTGAGCGAGAAGCTGTTCCACCACGCTGGAGTGGCCATTGTACGCGGCTGCATACAATGGTGTCGCACCATCTCCCTCTGCAAAGTCGGGCTCAGCTCCAATCTGCAACAAAAACGCGGCGACGCGATCATGCCCATTCTGTGAGGCGAGGTAGAGTGCAGTCGCTCCATCTGCATCCGGAAAATCGATCATCGCGCCGTTGCGAGCCAGTACCTGCACAACGTTGACATGCCCGTACTGAGCCGCGACGATGAGGGCTGTGTCGCCATCGGAGTCCACAAGGTCAACGCTAGCCCCACGCTCGAGAAGCGCTTCGACAACTCGGCAGTGACCGCTCTGTGCTGCAATGCTGAGAGCAGCCACACCAGCATTGTCGGTCCCATCGACGTTGGCGCCTCGCTTTAAAAGCAACTGCACGACTTCAAAGTGACCATTCTGCGCAGCGAAGTGCAGCGCAGTCTCGCCATTGGTATCCTTGACATTTACAGCTGCACCTTGATCCAGTAGCTCGTGGACGACGTCGAGGTGGCCGTTGTGAGCGGCCATGGCCAATGGCGTCGCGCCCTCGGAGTCAGCAGCATCCACGTATGCGCCGCCTTGGAGAACCAGCACTCGAACGACATCGACAAAGCCATACTGTGACGCCATTGACAGTGCCGTTACACCTGCTGCGTTGCCACGATCCGATCCACGTACATCCAGCAATTGTCGTGTCAGCAGTAGTTTAACCACCTCCACGTGTCCATTCTGCGCGGCAACGTGAAGCGGCGTGTCTCCCGCTGCATCAGCGATCGTTTCACTTGCTCCTCGCTCTAACAGCGCTCGAGCAACCTGAAGGTAGCCGTGCTCACACGCGATATACAGTGGTGTGGCGCCATCTTGATCGCAGCGATCGATACTCGCGTCGCCGACGTCCAGCAACAGGATGACGATCTGGAGGAAGCCGTTGAGTGTCGCCACGTACAGCGGGGTCTCGCCATCACCGTCACTGAACTCCACGTTAGCACCACGTGTCAACAGCAGTCGCACGATCTCCGTGAAACCGTTGCATGCAGCGACGTATAGCGCCGTGACGCCCTCCGCGTCGAGAGCGTCGATCGCCAGCGGCGCGCCATTGCTGTCGTCGCTGGTCGCAGCGAGCAATAGTTTGACGGACTCGAGGTGGCCGTTCGCCGTCGCGGCGTGTAATGCGGAGCTGACGCTGCGCCGCACAGGCCGGTGGTTGCGCACATGGCGCGAGAGGTTGCCGCTCGAGCTCTTGCGCCGGAACGACGAACTGCGTCGCGCGAGCCGCTGTTCCTTCTCCATGAGGTCGTGCGAGAAAAATGGAACAACATTTATCGCCGGCCCTTTTTGTCAACGCGTGGAGTTGACTTGCTGTTTGTATGGAAAACGATTGCTAAAGCAGGCTGCTGCGAACTCCATTTGCCGTACGAACTGAGTGCTTACTACTGGACAAAATGCACGGAGGAAACTCGATATGAGCCAATCAAACTGTATTCTACCCGCAGTATTGAGTCAACGCGATGGAACTACATCTCAGGTAGCCTTCTCAATGGCATCTATAGCGCAGCCACGACACAAGTTGACACCAGCACTCGCCTCAAGTCCACCAGGAGGTGCTTCCCTGTATCTGTGTTTGAAAACTTTGTCTTCAACTCGACAGGCACTCGCATCTTCTGCCTACCCGCGGCACTAGTGGTCGTTAAAGTAGAGAAGTACGCAGATCTGGATGTTGAGCACCGCGAAGGTCGTGAAGAGCAGGCCTAGGTACCCTCGGAACCTGCGAACTACACGGAAGTCGATGCCGTTGCTGATCTCAAGCGCACAGGAAATGAAATCCACAAAAATTTCGACTGCTACCTGGCCGCAGATCGTGTAGCCTCGCGACCAGGACTCCGAAGATATACTTTGGTTGAGACTGCTGGCGACGTGGTCCCCACTGAGTCCGTACTTTGGGTGGTTCCAGTAGAAGTACAGGATCGAAGTGGAGCACCCGATTGCGATATACTCGGCCGACATGTTAGCGTAAGATTCGGCAATCTGGAACGCCAGGACCTGCCGTTTCCACCTCTCGAACTCGACGATAGGGGGGCTTACGTTCAGTGCCACCCGTGTTGTAGCATCTGCATTTGCAGCTTTCAGGGCCATTACCACAGACCAGGTGGCTCGCGTTGCCAACGGCTGCTTTATGAGCGATGGCGACCCCACAGAAACGATGCCTATGGGTGAAGCAAGCCGCTCTTGAAGTCGCATGGCGTTCTCCTTGCGTCGCAGTTGCCTTTTCGTGAAGAAGACCGTACTGAGCCTCGTCAGAATCTCGAGGACTGCCATGCCAAATGTCCACAGGATCGTAAAGTTGGCGCTCTGGCCGCGCTGCAGCATCACGCGCACTTGGGTGTCGATGAGTACTGTCGGCAGTCCTACGGCGACGAAGATGCTCCGAGGATCCTTGATATTGAACTTCATGACACCGAACTTGGCCACTTCTTTGATCACCATCTTCAGAATCAAGCTGCCGAGTGTGTATGCACCAAAATTCCAGGAACCTGTGATCTTGTGGCGACTGGCGAGCTGCACGTACATCCCAGCGAAGATCCCCACAAACATCTTGCCCGAGGTCTTCACAGAAATCTTCATAAACATCGTGAACGAGCTCCAGCGAGTTGTCGAGTAGCTGCTCCGGTTGATGCTCTGGCCCTGCACGGTCTCTTGCTGGAAGATGCGGCGCACTGCGGCCGTTACACTCGACATGTACATGTGGGAGAAGAGTGCACACGCGTAGTACTCGACTTTCCAGCTCTTCATCGTTGACGAGGCTGCGTCACACGCCAATAGCGAAGCTCCAAGAAGCAGAATTGAGATCAGGAATGTGATGAACGAGTGCCGAAGCAGTCGTCGGATGCAGAACAGGACCGACGCCTGCGGGTTTCCAGTATTCTGGAGCTTGACAAACTGCATGGGCGTCATTACGTGTGTGTGCGTCAGGAGTAACATCCAGTACAAAATCACGTGGCCCAGGATCGCGACTGCCGCGTAGAACTCGAAGTCCGACTGCTTAGCAGGCGAGCGACCGGAAAACACGTTCCCCGAGGCGAACACGAAGTTGATAAGCCAGGCACACGCAATAACCACACACGTGTTGGGTAGCAGGATCGACAGCGTCTCGGCAGCCTGGAACCACACATCAGATCGAAGCCGCCGTCGAAGACCTGCTCGCTTTGGTTTGACAGCACAGTTTATCAGTGGCTCTGGCCTAGCATCTTGACCTTGGGATTCTTGTCGTGCTTCGTGCTTGATTACAGCTCGCTGTCCGCTTTCGAGGCATCTGAATACTCCAGTTAGCACCTCGACGCTCTTCAGAAACCACGGCGACATTCGACGTTGAGCTTGAGCTGGTAATGCTGGTCCTGATCCTGCGTCGCTTGGCACGGGGTGAACTGCGGTCGTGAGCTTTCTCCAGACAGTTTGCTTAAGGTCTCGAGGTCGCGTCGCCGCACTGACGTGTGGGTGCCGTCGAGCTTCCTCTTCATCCTCGGCCATCGACACTTCTCTCAGAAGAAGTGCTCAACGTGTCTTTGACTTGCACTCAGTTCGGTTGAGTGCCGCTGAAGTTGCTCAGTTATCTGTCCATCGAGGGCTAGCGCAAACACGGTCACCCTTTGGTCCAAGAATGGATCCCAACTGTTTATTGTTCTGGACGAAATGTTCTATTGCTGTACTATGAGCTTGGGCTGCGAAGCTACGTTGCTCAAGTGGCCCTGGAGCATTTATATAATTGAGCACCGTCCTCCAGACGCCACCTCTCACCTCGAAATCGTGAGCTGTCCGGACCGTTGGTTGGACTAAAGTCGGGCGTGAGACCCCTCCCTGTCAACGACAAACTTAGCCCGCACTTCCAACTGAACCTCACCAACACACCCCAGGCCGTCTGTGTGGCCAGCCGAAATGAGGTAGGTACACACTTTGCTGTAGGCGCTCAAGGCTCACACCAAGCGACTGCGTGTATTCGCTGACACCAACACGAACGCTCCTGTATGCTGACACCAACACGAACGCTCCTGTATGCTGCTCGCAGGCTGCACCATCTCGAGTTGCTCGCAAGCAGCGTCTTCACCATCGTAGAGATCCTTCGCAATGCGTTCGCGTGCACGCTCGTAGCCTGGTTTGTTACCTTCGTCTGGAGTGCCGGCGACTTCTGGACAGGGAAACCCACGGTGAAGCAGTCGCGCACATCGTTCCTTGTAGCCTCGCTTGCGTCGAGCCACATGCTCTCTGCCATGATTACCGTGGTGGTTCAGGCGCTCATCCTGCGCTCGTTTCAGTTCAACGACTCGCCGACCCATCCGCCAACACTTGCGTTCTGTATGCTCAGGCTGATGAGGGAGTCTGGTGGTGTCTTCTGTGTGACACTCGTGCTCGTGATAATGAACGTGTACCTGCTCTCACTCGGTTCGGTGGCACTGCGCGCTTATCGACTCGAGTTCTATCTGACTTGCCTCGTGGGACACATGGTCACGACCTCAATTGGGATCAGCACGAGACACATTATCAAGACGCAAACCATCCAAGGCCAACGCGGCGTAGCTCAGCAGCGAAAGCTTAAGAGGTCGAACGCGGGACTACAAGTCACGCCAGAACAGCAACTTCAATGCGTGCAGGTCGTTTCAGGCTCCAGTAAGAGACGCTTGTCCGTGCTCAGTTCCAGCACGACGCAGCTACTTCGATTCGGAGCTATCTATCTCCGCTCTTACCGCATCGACCTCTCAGTGATCATCGCTGGGCTCTACGTCCACCTCGCAACGTATTTTGGCATCCCGACCAGCGCACTCGGGCTGTTCCTCTTCACCGCTGGCAGTCTCTGCCTCAAGATCGCGGCTCAAGAAGGCGCCAAAGAAATGCTGTCAAGTAAACAAGTCACCGACATCCGCATAATGTGCGTCACCATCGGGCTTCCGACGGTCCTGATTGACACACAGATCCGCATTGTGCTCCTATTCGCCAAGAGCACGACGGTTGCAGTGTCCGGGACGATCGGGCTCGGGCTCGTTGAGGTGCTCATGCGAGTTGGAAAGGTGCTCTGGCTTAAAGGTCGCATCCACCGCCACCGGATCCAGGCTCGATCCAACAGTGTTGTACCTCAGCCCACAAAGAAGGACTTGGTCAAGAGACGCGAGTCGAACCGCAGAGGAACGACGGCTCGTGCTGCTACTGTCGAGAACTTGGCTACCTGGGAGCGCCGCAT
>JAASGO010000588.1:0-19044 GCA_023334245.1 Globisporangium cederbergense | reverse complement strand
TCCTGGAACTCGAGCTTCTTGAGCTTCTCGCCAAACGTCATCAGGATCGCAGCGCACACGTACACGTGGAAGCTCTCAAAGCCGTTGTCTTCGCACAGGTACGTGTCCCAGAGTCGGATGATCGCGTTCAGCGGCACCTCGCGCATCAGGAGGCAGTTCATCCAGCGGAACGCGAATTGCACGAACTGCACGCCCTCGCGCTCGACAATGTGCTTAAATAAATCGCCGTCGCAGCGATGCACCAGCTCCTCCATACGCTGCACCATCCGCTGGAGACCCGGCTGGGCGAACGTGTAGTGGTCCTGGATGCCGTCCAGCAGCTTCGTCAGGCACCAGTAGCTGTCGGCCTCGACAATCTGCAGCGCCGTCTCCGACACCACCGACAAATCGCAAATCTGCGGCTCATCTGATGTTTTGCATGGGGAGTTTACGATGTGAGCGTTGGCAGACCGTGATACACTGAAAGCACCCAATTGTCACATGTTCACGTACCAACGTAGGCAGAGAGGAACACCACCAAGAATGGCGTCAACAAGTCATTAATGCCCTGCACGTAGCCGCTCGCGGGATGTCGAATTGCCCACGTGTACAGAACTCGTTCCATCAACTACAAACCAACAAAAGCACGTCAGTCTTCGTCTGTTTAGGACATTCTCTGACCCCCAACTCCACGTCACGCACCTGGTGTATGCGCTCTTCTTTAAAGAGCTTCACGTCCGCATTTGTTCGTGGAATGTCGACGAGGATTTGGCGAAGCGTGGTCTGCTCTTTAGCGCCTCGGTCTGTGTCTGGGATGTAGTAGTACTGTTGCAGTAAGTCCACATATTCTTGGCGCTTACGCTCCAGCATCGGCTCCCGGCGATCCTGCTTTGACGGCATGTATCCCTGCAAAGCAACGTCTGATGTTAGCAATCTTGCTCAAAGTATGATACGCTAGGAAGCCATCCATAGACGTACCAGAAGCAGTCGCCACGCAGTCGGTCGGTGGTGGACTGGGATTCCACCCCAACTCAGCTCGCGCAGTTTATCCAAATCGACGACGTCACTCTTGAGCATCTGATGGAACTGCTCACTGCGGTGGTTGCCAGCAGCATTGCGAGACGCTGGGCGCGATGAACTGCTTCCAGTCGCCGCTGCTGTCGAATGCTCCGACGATGCCCTCTTCATGTGCAAATGGTCCAGCGATTTTGAGAATTCGTCGTCTTCGTGCTCGCTGCTGGTGGATCTGGATTCTGATTTCGGGGACTTCGACACAACATTCGTTGGCGACGACATCTTTCTGCTTCGTGCAACGCAATAACAGTGTCAGATATCTTTCCCAGGAGATATCATTAGCTCTGAAACGAAACGACAAACCTCGGAGGTGCTGGCGCTGGAGTCACCCATACTGGGGGCAACTGACCCGCAGAGACCTGCTTCACAGACCCTGGCAGCGGCAGCTCCTGTTTGCCTTTCCCCTTCGACGCGCGGGAAAAGAAACCTGAGGTCGCGCTGTTGCCCAACTGTGTCTTTTCTTTCTTCTTAGAGAACTTGTGCAGCGCATTGCGGAACGGATTCGACGACGACGACGGACTTGGCTGGACACACAGCACAGGGTCACAAGCAGTTCATGTTAGTATTTACGCACGTGTTTTTCGTCTGGCAGCGATGTAGTCGACTGAACGCTCATAAAGAAGAAAGAAAAAAGCTTGGTCGTTCTCCCTCATTGCGCTTTTTCCCAAAAGGCAACGCCAGGCAAAGCAACGACAAAAAAAACGCAAACGAACCACATCTTCACTGGCCGCAGCTCCATTCGGCTCCATTTTTTCTTGCCTGCGCAGAGCTGCTCTCCCCTTCGCAATCAGCGCTGCCAGCTTGCAGAATCTTGCAACCCTCTCTGCTCAAAGTTGCGTGTTGTAGCAACGAGAGCGGCAGGAAGCAAGCAAACAGCAAATGCGGTGATCGCACCACCAGACGTTTCTGTCTTTGTGTGCGTACAAGAAAACGCGCGCTTTCTCGCCTCGTTCTCCTTCGCGATGGGGCGTCCCGGACACCGTCGCCTTGCTTCACGGTCTCCTTCGCGGCCTTCCTCGCTCGTTATCGCTTTTTGCGCCCGCGAGCGGCACCCTTGGTGGGTTCCGCCACCTCAATACCGTAGACTCCTGATACCATGTTGACCACACTAAACATGAAAAAATAACAACGTAGCTGCTTCATTCTAGGACAACTTAGCAATTTAGGTGGTCCACGTTAATGGAACTTCAACTTCCGGATTTCTCATGAGTAAAGAGAGAAAGCAAGAGCCGCGTTCGATTCTGCGGATGCCTTTGCGCTGCACAAGAAGCGCCTCAACTGGTTTAAGTGAAGTGAATGGACAAGTCAGTGTGATGCGGAAGACGCTCAAGGCGATGGTACGCAGTAGAAGCTTACACAAAACAACAACAATGGGATATTGTACTACTTCAATATTCTGCCAAACGACTCGCGTGCAAGGTGATCTCCGTTTATGCAGCCAGAAAAGGGAAATCGTTGGCCAGCTGGATGATCAGTACACGGCGCTGAAGGAGCCGATCACGCGTGAGATCTCGGACGTCAAGCACCAACTCAGTAAACTTCAAAAGGTACGTCTCCCCTTCGTAGCTTGTCGCGCGAAAGAGACACACTGCGAAGAGCTGCACACACTCACAAATTGCTGCCTACACATGCAAATACAAACCACGCGAACGAGATTATCGGCAAGAAGGCAACAACGAAACTGAACGCACACTCCGAGATACGAATCGATCGTCCTCGCTCGTACTCAGACGAAATCGACACTGTTTTGTTTGTCCACCTCGCTGATGGGTTCACCAACACAAATGGCAGGCATCTAACTAAGAGTAGTTGAAAGCAGTTTAAGCTTTATGAGGGAGGAATATGCTCCGAATCGCGCTCTCTTCTGATTTAGCTACGCTCAATGAAGAGAACGGAGCGAGACGGTAGCTAGTGGCACGTTGAAGTGGACGCTCACGTTTTAGTTAATTTGGTTATAGGGCTGATCTGGCTCAAACGATAGCAAGTGGAGGAAGTTCACCAAAACTATTCTTGACTATATCTATTGACAGCGACTACCACGCTTTCATGACTCTCTTCCCCAGCTATTAGTTGTCAATATGCTCTTCCAACATCCTTTCAGGGCCCATACCTCCAATATCAAGTGGTCAACGCATTGATGGAAGTATTCGAGGAAATCGTGTGGTCCAATTTTGAAAACCTTGAAATTCACTATCGCTACGAAGGTGGCGGAGAGGTTGTACGCTACAGCGCCTTCGTAGACGAGCACAAGACCTCTGGACGACTTTTAGGCGGCTTTGAGCGGACTGAGTGGGCTTAAGTGAAGCGAGTGAAGTGAAAGAGAGCTACTAAATGTTGAGAATGAAGCTGGGTAGTCACGTACACACTGCATTAAATTGAATTGAATCATTCCAGCTTGTCAGCTTCTCGTGGTCGCTCTTGCTCCTTGCTGTTTACTCTTGGCGGCGCTCTTTTGTTGTTTTGGTCGTTGTGGTTGTTTCGTTTTCACTACGTTTTTATAGACAAGAGCGAACATGACTAGTTAATGATCCGAGAAGGGTGCCTTGGAAGACCCACGTGATGGGCTCAAGTGGTGGACTGGTAGCTGATGGATTGTAGGGAACACGAGAGACCTCCATGGTTGACGTTTGCCTTTGCTTGGGGCTTCGAAAGGGTCCACACGCGCGATACAGCAGGTGACATGCAGGGAGCAAGTGACTCAGGCTGGCGAAGTGATGAGAGCATCGCTCCATCAATCAATGGTTGCTTTGATTTGTCAATACTGATTTTCGAAGCGACTTCATGCTCCTCCATCACATGGATCAATTTTTTCTCGAAAAAGCGAAATGCAGTCTGAGCACGAATCAGATCGGTTGAGAGATGTGAGCTCGGGAATCCCCTAGCCTTCGCCAATCAATTTTCGTTCGTGCTGCTGCGAGCGCCACCAACCAAAAGAATATTTTCGTGGCTGCTGCGTGCGGCGTTGAAGTTCGCCGAGTGAATTTTGTCGCTCTCTTTCTTTCGTAAGCTCTTGCTGGCGAAACGATGCATGAGGCGTTGGACACATTTTGCGCTCTGGTCTTCCGTCCATTTGACTCGCGCAAGGGACTTTTGTACCCAGGTCAGGTCTTGAAGCTGGCGCTTTGCTATACAGTATTAAAGTAGCACTCCACCCAAACGAATGCGCCTTGGCCCAAGTTTCCCTTGGACCCGCTCTCTGTACTGTCCGTCTACTGATGCGCCAATGGGATCGCACCAGCACAGATCACCACGACCACACAACAGCTGGTGGCTCAGATTCGCTTGCAGCATACAAAAGCCCAGTCGAATGCCGGCGTTCGGTGCAAGCACAGCGTATCAAAAGAACTCGCCAGCGCCATCACTCCTGCTCTCGAGCAACAAGTTGTTGGTTAATGACGGTCCAGAAAGCTCTTGTGCTGTCGAAGGTGAAGAAGCAGAACCCTGTCGCTTGCTTCTCTCGGAGGCGTGCGCATTCGAGAACTTTTCACTTGGCACATCTGGCGCACAGCCTATTCGCCAGGGCTTCAAAAGAATGCGAGCCGCAGCCATGTGACCCTTTGGCTTTTGCGCGAGCCAATTCAGTTGGGATTCTGGACCAAGTCGCTCCATATCTTTCCACAGAAAACTGTTTGAAAAGTCGGCTTTTGTTGTTGCTGCATTTGATGTTTGATTTTCATGTCGGTTTGAGAGCGTTTGACTTGGAATCAGTATGCTTGCGTGAGCGGCCAGAGGATTCTCTCGGATTTATCCTTTTGTTTTTTGCCTTTTTGAGGTGCTGAAATCAGTTCTACAAAACGGGTGCAAGTAGAAAGTACGCGGCGGGTAGGGGTATCTATTCAAGGCTCTTTTACCTCTCAAAATATATATAGTTGTGAATTTGGATATAAACAGAACTTCAATGAGTAAGATGAAGCTGACTGAAGCCGCTGATGCCAGCTTCACCATACTGGGTACCAATTGATACTTCCAAATTGGTTGAACCACGCACAGATGCTCACAAACATTGATATGACTCGCTTTAGAAAACTTATTACTTTCTAAAATCATTTGAAAAGTAAAGTGAGTGTTAACGAGCGTTAGCAAGGAACTGGATGTTGAGAGAGAGGGCGTGCTGCTCAAAAATTACAGGAAGAACCACGCCTTCTGCTGATAAATTACAGAAGGAACCATCATCTGCGGCTGTCGTGTTGTCGTCGTGGCGCAAGACAAACAAAGCAAAGGCGCAAATCACTTTCAATCCCTCTCTCCGAGCCAAAAATCCAAAGCAAAGCACGCGACCGCAAGCCGAGCCAGCGGGTCGAGCGAGGCGATCCGCATTCCACAAAAAGGTAAGAGAGCGAGCAAGTGAACGAGCGAGCATGCGCGCGTGTGATGATACGACACAGCGAGTGTGTGGTCTTCTTGTGGTGGCTGTGGAGCGGATCTCTTACACAAGCACATGTCTCTCGATGCTGCAGATCCTTCCCCCCCCTCCTCCCCTCTCGCGCTAGTAACAACAAAAAAGCAAAGCGCGCGAGCACAATAAACAACGAGCATTCCCGCAAGCAAGCAAGACACACACACACTCAGCAAGTATGACAGATTTTCTGCGCAGCATCCTGCAGACCGCACATAACGCGAACGCGCACCACAGCGGTGCCGGCGCGGCGTCCCCTGCGGCCGCTACCGTGAAGACGGAAGTGCGCCCCGTGGATCAAATCCAAGTGCCCGCGACGGCCTGCGTGACGGCGGCCGACGCGACGGCCTCGCTGCTCGCTATGGAGAAGCAGCGCATGATTAAGGTTGAGATCCCCGAGCCAACTTCTGCGGCTCTTTCAAACACAAATGGCGTGCCACAGGACGCCGGTAAGGCGCAGCGCGCCGCCAGACGCGACGTCGTGAATGCGCGTCGCGAGACGAAGCGTAAGACCATGTCTTCGTCCTCGTCTTCGTGTGAGGACTCGGAGAGCGGAGATGCGGCTGAGTCCTCTTCGCCAAGCAACACAGTTGTTGACATGACGGCTGCGGGCGAGAGCAATGCCGCTGTGACGACTGAAAAGTCGAAGAAGATGAAGACCGGTAAGACGACGTCGGCGAACGTGTCATCGCAGTACGTTGAGGCGGAGAGCAAGCCAGTGAAGAAGACTTCGACGGCCAGCTCGCCATCCTCGGCCTCAACCTCGTCTTCATCGATGTCGATGAGCTGCGGCTCGATGCTATTCAACTCAGAGATCGACGCCCTTGGCGAGGAGCGTCTGCGCCAGATGGAGCTCCAGCTCGAGAGTCTGGATCCGGACTCGAAGGAGGCCAAGAAGAAGCGCCGCCTCATCCGCAACCGCATGTCGGCGCAGCTGCACCGCGAGCGCAAGAAGGCGTACGTGGGTCAGCTCGAGGACCAGCTGATGGAGAAGGAGCGCGAGCTCCAGGCGCTGCAAGAGAAGCTCAATGCGATTGCGAACGAGAGCTTGCTGCTTAAACAGAAGCTCTCCCAGCCATTGCCAGGCTCCGCTGCTGCCGCTCCAGTGGCGGCGCCAGTGACTGCACCTGCGGCTGCTATTGTCCAGATTGAGGACGACGTCGTGATCAAGGCGGAGCCGGTTGTGGACGTCGCGTCTGCGTTCGAAGCCGTTCCGACTCCTACTGCGTCCAAGGACAACTGGGACTACTGCTTTGCAAACCTGGAAGACACGGAGATGGCGGATGTCGCTGCCGACGACCTGCTGCGTGACTTCGACCACCCGTTCGCGTCCTACTCGTCCATGGGCGAGCAGGACCAGCCAGCGATGCCAATGACGCAGCACCACGAAATCCACGCGGCGAAGAAGAATCTCGTGATGGTTATGGGTATGATGTTTTCGGCGACGTTCTTCGGCAATTCGCCGTTCTTTTTTGACGTGCAGAGCGGCAGCAACTTCCATTCGTTCTTCAACGCGAACCCACCGAACGAGTTTTCGCAGATGAACATGGCGTCGAAGATTATGTCGTCGCTCGAGAAGTCGTCGTGGAAGGACTTCCGCGATATTGCGTCGTGGACGACCGGCGCCGTGGCCGCCACCACTGAGGAGGCTCAGGCGGACGAAGCCGATGAAGAAGCGACGACGACGACGACGACGACGGTCGTGCCAGCGGCGGCTTCGCCTTCGGCTGCGTCGGACATCACGGACTCGTCCGGCACGTGCGACTCGCCGGCGCAGATCGACGACTGCCTGCGCCTGAGCGGCTTCGAGACGGACCTCATTGACGAGTTTGTGTACCCGGTGGACGACCCGTTCGCGCCGGCACTCGCGGATACGAACTGGTTCGGCGACGACGCTGACGACTTTGGTCAGAGCGATGTGGACGACAACGATGACGAGAGCGAGGAGCTCTTCTTGTCGAAGGTGCAGCTCGCGACGTCGGGGGAGAAGACGACCAACAGCGCGCAAGCTAGCGAGAAGCTCAAGGAGAACAACCAGCAGCAGTCGATCACGTCGCGCCTGTTTGAGAAGCTTACGACTTTGTGGCACGAGAAGAACCAAGTTCTGCTCACAGTCGTGGACGGCAAGAACGAGGTGACGAGCCGCTCGGTGGCGGACATGAGCAGCATCCGCAAGAGCATGGAAAACGGCAGCATCTTCTCGACGCCGCCAGCGACGCACGCGTCCGCGAAGACGAACCCACTCGCGAACGACCAGTCGGTGTCGTTTTTGTACCCGCTGTCGGCGTTTTCGCCGGCCGTGGAGGAGAAGGATCCGGCGGCCTCGGACGTGATGTTCCTCGAGGTGTCGTGCCAAATGAGTGCCTTGAGCATGTAGAGAGAGCGCGCCCGGTGGTGCCTACGTGTGGTTAGTTTGCGTGCCGTGGTCTCTAGCGACCTTCTTCACTTTTATCTTTCCTATGTATCTATCTATGCCAGCGGCAGGTCGGATCCCCAGCCACACATTTGACAGAGACGTGCGGTGGGTGACGGCTTGCTCTGTTGGAACCAACATGAACACAGTTTGCCATTCAGATTACGTCTTTAGTTGCTTTCATTCCCATGAATTTCATGCTTATCAGCATTGACTCATTGACACGCATATCCACATGAACTGTCCTTTGGACTGCGTTGCGATCCTGGCGAAAGGACAGGACGGATAACCGTCGGCTAAACCAAAACGACTCTGGAATTGTCCATTCGCTTGCATCACGTGGACCCCAAAAGCCTTGGCGTCGCCACAAAAGATCTCTTATCGTCGTCAGATTGCTGCTTGCGATCATGGGCAGAATCTCGGTCCGCGACAAGCTCTTCCTGTTCACAACGCTCTCGGGCGCGGTCTTCATCTCCACGCATCTCGAATGCGTGACGCTCGACTTCCGCCAGCTAATAGCGAGCGCGTCCTCGACAGCGGCGACGCCGTCGTTCCAGGACCAGCGAGGGTTCTTCAACGTGCTTCGATGGGCCGAGAGCCTGCACACTTCTCGAGACCTGGACGTCCTCGTGCGAATGATGGAGCACAGCACAATGGCAGGGGCGACTAAAACAGAAGCCAAAGAAGCAAAGAGCCACAAGCCGATCGCCGATGAAGCAGATCGGGAAGGCAACTCCTCATCGAGTCGAGCAGCTGGGTCCAGTAAATCTACAGCAAGCAAGAAATCTCATGACGACGTCCCATTCCATGTGAAACTGGCAGAGATTGCGTCCTTCGAGGCGTACGTGCACCTGAGCAAAACGTTGCTGCAGTGCGGACTCGTGCTCTCCCTCTACCGTCTTCAAGTGCTCACACGAAGACGAGCCATGTCGATAATCTGCCTCTGCGCGCTCGTGCTGCTCTGCTGGAAGATGGCGCAGTCGTGTCTTCAGGAGATCCTCACGTCGCGAAAGCCGCACAAAGCGCCATCCTCTTCAGCATCATCATCATCTGAAAATAAGAGCCATACGATGGAGATGAAGACGGCATTCCTCAGTACGCTCTTCCTCCTGCGCTTCGCTGGCACAACGCTCGTCAACTTCGCCATGGGGAGGGCGTACCAGCTCTACTTCTGCCCGCTGTGGCCGGACACTTGGAGACGCGTGCCGAGATACTTGGGCTCCAAGGACCTCATCATGGCGACGCTCTTCTACGCCTCGGGCTGCGTCGCCGCGATGAGCATCTCGTGCACCGCTCTGCGATCGCTCTCTGAGGCGGCGCTGCAGTTCGAGAGCGCTGCGCTTGTGTGCGCACTGCTTCACTTCGTGGTCTTCCAATTTGAGTTGCCGAGCAAAAGCAAGCAAGCCTGAAAATCTTGATCGAGCCCTGGAAGCCTTGAGAACCTTGAGCATGTTTATGAAGTAAGTAGCAGACGTTCATTTTTCGTGGTCAGCTGTTCGCTTATGCCTGCATCCTCATCTAAAACACATACCAGTATGCACGTGCAATCTACCTGGTCTTTCTTCTTTTTTTCTTTCTCTTCGCTCGTCCTCGAACTGCCCCCTTGTTGTTATCGCCTCCTGCTTGTTTCTCTCTCGACACGGAATCTGTTTCTTCGTGTTCTTGCTATCTCAGAGCTGATGCCCTCTTTCGTTTTACCTCGTGTCACGCGCTTCCATCGACGTTAGAGACAAACGCTGGTGGTTTCTTGCCAAGGGGAGCGTTCTGTGAAAAAAGTGTCTTTCTTTATAGCTTCCGACAGACTCCTTCTTCCTCTGCTTCTTCTTTTCCTGCCAGTTTACTGGTCCTTCTTCTCAGCACCAAGACGCGCCTCGAGCTCGCGCGCACTGATGCGACGGCCGACAAACTTCAGCACTTCGTCGATGAGGATCACTGGAAGCGAGAACGCCAGCACCACGAGCCACTCGTTGAAGTCCAGTGGCGTCACACTGAACGTCTCGGCCAAGACGTCCACGTAGAGGATCAGGAAGTGCATGCCGAACGACACCACCATGGCAATGAGCAGGTATGGGTTCGACCATGGAGGCATGGTGACCAGACTGCCGTCCTCCGACAGCGCGTTCAGCGCGTTGAACATCTCGATGGCGACCAGAACCGACAGCGAGAGAGTCGAAGCCGACTTCTTGCCCTCCGTGAAGTAACGGCAAGGGTCGTCCGAGAAGTCCATGCCGTCAAAGTTGTTCACTGTGAAGTTCTTCCATTGGTGGCACTGGGTCCAGTGCGTCAGCTGGTCGAACGTCAGGAGGGTGTGGCCGTCGCCAGACGCGTCGTAGTACATGTACCAGTACGCGAAGACACCGACACACGCAAGACCAACGTAGATGCCCACCACCATGTAGCGGAAGAACACCCAACCGTTAATCAGAACGTCATCGCTGCGGCGAGGAGGCTTCGTCATGATGTCCTTGTCAGGGGGGTTGAAGCCCAGAGCAGTGGCCGGAGGACCATCCGTGACGAGGTTCACCCATAGAAGCTGCACTGGAATCAGACCTTCCGGAAGGCCCAACGCAGCCGTGAAGAAGATCGCAGCAACTTCACCGATGTTCGACGAGATCAAGTAGCGGATGAACGCCTGCATGTTGTTGTAGATGGCACGACCCTCCTCAACAGCGGACACAATCGTGGCGAAGTTGTCGTCCGCCAAGATCATGTCGGCGGCCTGCTTCGCGACTTCCGTACCAGTGATACCCATGGCGATACCAATGTCAGCTTGCTTCAAGGCAGGCGCATCGTTGACACCGTCACCAGTCATGGCAGTGACTTCACCCTGTTGCTTCAGCATCTTCACCAGAAGCTGCTTGTGCTTCGGCTCCGTGCGAGAGAACACAAGACCGTTGCCGCTCTTGTCCATCAAGTACTCAATTTGCTTCGATTCTGGGAGCGCGAAGAAGTCAGCACCTGTGAACGACTTGTGCGACACATCCTCGGTGTCAGTGAAGACACCGATCTTGCGAGCGATACTTTCAGCAGTCAGTTTGTTGTCACCAGTGATGACAATCACTCGGATTCCGGCGGTGTGGCACGTCTCGATCATCGGGCGCACTTCTGGACGTGGAGGGTCGAGCATGCTCGCCAAGCCGACGAAGGTCAGGTCCTTCTCAATCTCGGCAAACTTCTCAGTCTTTTCGAGCAGCTTGTGCGCAGGGTGGTGGCGGTCGCCATCGTACGAGCCAAGCTCACCAAGGTCGTCCTTCTTCGCCAACGCGAGGCAGCGAAGCGACTTGCGAGCGAGGTTGGACACCTGGTTCAGAATCACCTGACGACCAGCGCTGGTCAATGGCTTGACGGTGCCATCGGCGAGCTGGACGCTCGAGCAGCGGTCGATCAAACCTTCTGGCGCACCCTTCACGAAGAGAATGTTCTGGTTCGAAGTGGCAGAGCGAGTGGCGCGGCCGCCAGTTGCACTGCCCGACTTAGAGCAGAGGACAGACATCGACTTGCGATCACGCGAAAACTCCAGAATCGCGAGCTTCTTGTGCTGTCCGAGCCAGTACTCGTTACAGAACTGCACAGCCTTTGCTGGGCTCGAGTTCTGAAGCGACTCGAACTCAGCCTGCTTGGCAGAGTCTTCCGGCAGACCAATTTTCTCCACCAGCACCTTGAGCGCGGCTTCAGTTGGCTCACCCACGCGCACGTACTTTCCGTCCTTGTACTCGATCGCAGATTCGTTACAAAGGGCACAGATCTTCGAGATCGCGCTGACGGTCTTGTTCTGCACCAATGAAGCGCCCGTCACCTTGCCGACAGGAGCATACGTGTGACCCTCCACATCGTACGTCACTAGCTCGGTCTCCGTCTTGCCTGGGTGCGAGAAGGTCACGCATGACATCTCGTTCGTAGTAAGCGTACCAGTCTTGTCCGAGCAAATCACCGACGTGCAGCCGAGTGTCTCGACGGACGGCAGCTTGCGCACAATTGCGTTCTTCTTCGCCATCTTGCGCGTACCAAGAGCAAGGCACGTGGTGATCACAGCCGGAAGACCTTCTGGAATCGCAGCAACAGCGAGGGCAACAGCGATTTTGAAGTAGTAAATGCAGCCCTTCAGCACTGAGCCGTGCGATGGGTCGAAGAAGTTCTTGTAGTTGATGATCCACACGACGAGGCAGACCACACCGATGACCTTCGACAGCAGCTCACCAAACTCATCGAGCTTCTTCTTCAGAGGAGTCGACTCCTCTTCTTCAGCAGCTTCCTGAACCGACTGCTGGATCTTACCGATCTCAGTCTTCATGCCGATTTCCGTCACGACACCGCGGCCAAGGCCGTTAACGACCACCGTGGTGGCGAACAGCAGGTTCTTCTTCGCTTGGATGACATCCTCAGTTCCCTTTGGAAGCGCATCAATCTCCTTGTTCACCGAGGTACTCTCACCCGTCATCTGAGCCTGCTCCACGCGAATGGCGGTAGTCTTCATCGAGATCAGGCGCATGTCCGCAGGAACTTTGTCGCCGACGCGGATCTCCACGACGTCACCCGGCACGAGCTCGCGCGCTGGAATGGTGATCATCTCGCCATCGCGCAACACACGCGCGTTCTCTGGCTGCAGGTCCTTCAGCGCGTCCAGGGCAGCTTCAGCGTTCGACTCTTGCCACACACCGACAATGGCGTTCAGCACCAGGATGATCAAAATCACCAGTGGTTCCACGTACGCCGAGATGCCTTCCTCGCCGCCTTCGAAGTAGGCGAGCACAAACGACACGGCGGCAGCACCAAGCAGGATCTTGACGAGCGCGTCGTCGAACTGCTCGAGTACCAGCTTCCACAGCGGCGTGCCCTCCTCCTTGTCGAGCTCATTGAAGCCGAACACCGCGCGTTGCTTCTCGACCGCGTCGGTGCTCAGACCTTTCTCTTCCGTCACATTGAAGTGCTTGAGCACGGCCGCTGGAGTCTCCTGACATTATTGACAATCAGGAATCGCACAGACAAATAGATTCAAGTCATGTGTGAGTTACGACATTCACTCATCTTCAAGTGGTGCTCGGTGAATGAGCAAGCAGCCTACACAGACAGAACGCCATTAAAGCACGCAAACAGCGCGACGTACCAGCTCCAGGCGCACTCTAGCGTCGCTCATGTTTCTTCTACGAACGCCCACTGCCCTCGGTGGCTTCTCTCTTTCTTCTTCTCTCGCTTTCCGCCTCCTGTCGGGTGCGGGGTTTCCCTTTGTGTGGGGCGGAAGGCAGGGGGGACGGCCCAAGAACACCAAAGCAGCTCAAGCAAGGCCGAAAAGTATCCTGCAAGCTGCGGTGTGCGATTCATTTGCGAATTGTAGAAGATTCCATACAATTCTCAACACAAAATGGAGAAATGAATTGAGAAGAAGGGACAAAAATGAATTGAGGGTGCCACCATTTTTCAAGCGCCGGCACAAAGCTCCACGTGGCTCCCGCGATTTTGTGACGGTGTCACAGCTACGGGAATTGTGACATCATAGCGCGTTTTCTAGAATGCCCGAGCCACGGGAGACCTCCTCACGAAAACGAAACACAAGGAACAAGATGATCGTGATCAACGCGCAAACGTGAGGCGCCAGATACCGAAGTTGTGAGAGCTCACCAAGCAAGCAATGGCCACCATCGTGGCCAAATAGCTCTACGACGGACTGTGCATAATTGAAAGGCGGCCTTGCGTCTTTCGTGATGCCTCCTCCACGGCAAATGGATACTGCCAGTCACGCAAAACTATAACGAGCGAGCTTCACCGAGACCTTATCTGCTGTGTGTACTTGAGAGCAGGCAAATATGACTCCTCTTCCACTGCCATGCGCAATCTATGTATGCCTTTCACGCATGGGGCCATGCGCTCGGCATAATTCGACAGAAAGAGAGCAAGTTCTGCGTCTGAACTCCTGACGTTGGAAAGATCGGCCGCTTCAAGAATCCCAAGCACCGCAAAAGCAATGCAGCAAGAAAGCCAGACAGAGGCGCTAGACACGGTCTCCATAAGGGCGGTTTGATTTTTGCAAATAGCGAGAGCTCCGATCTCCTTGTATGCGCTCATGAGCAGCAACATGCAAGGTTCGTGTGAAAATGGCATCTTCATGGATCTGCCCGCTGGAATCAAACAGAAAGCAGCGACACTTGGGAAGCGTGCTGTCTGTCTCGTTCGGCACAAAGCGGTGACGCATACTCGACAGCATTTCTACCAATAGATATCCAGCATTCTTTGATTTTGAAGCGACTGATTGGCTGAATGTTAGGAGTCCTTTTTTCGTCAAATCAGAGCGGGATCTACTGAGATGGGTTCACACCTTCCCGCGAGCAGAAACCAGCAAATGGCTTTAGCTTCCCAGTTGAAAATCAAGAAGCAACCAAAGTCAATGCGGCAGTTTGTTTGTCTCCAAAAAGAATCCTCATGCAGCATATCCACCCAGAATGCTCATGCACGTGAGCGGCAACATGTGCTACAGTAGGGTGTCTTGCTCTTTTCGCCGTAAGGCAGTCCGTTCGTTGTGGGTGCACTTTGTCTTCCAAATTTGTGGCGCGCTTGGAAGCATTTCGCATCGAATGCAGCGACATCAAATCTAGGATTCCAGCTGCTTGCTTCAGCTGCACATCCATTTGGGCACAACTGGGAAGTATGCAGGTGGCGGAGTTTCATCACCAAGATGTCCGGTCGCCGCGGGCTGTTTGTTCTCCAGGCGGCGCTGGTGGCTGTGGCAACCGACTCTCTCAGGCGTCTCCTTGCAAATTAAGCCAACAACAGCAGCAAGCGCATGTGTAAAATTTCGTGCGTGCTCCGCTTTGCAAAGAGAGCGAGTCTCCAATCAAAGGCATTTCTTCCCAACACCTTTAGAAAGAACTGCTCTCTTGAAAAGCATACCAAGAGAGAGAGAGTGAGAGAGAGAGAGTGAGTGAGAGAGAGAGATGACGGACCAAAGACAAGGATGTTCACACCACATGGCTTGAAGTCAAGCCGCAGCACAACAGCAAGCAACAACAGTAAGCAAAATCCTCCAGCAAATGTCTCGCGATGTTCCCTCATTCGCCTTGGGCATCAACTGAAGAAAGGGCCGTCACCACCAAGAAGGGATCAGCGGCGTGATTGAATTGAAATGACTGGCGCCAAGGCAAACGTCGCAAGTTCCTCGTCTTGTCGACATCCATCTCCTTTGCAAAGTTCAAAAATGCAGCAGTCAAAAGTCTAAAATCAAAATGCCTTGACAAAGGTAATGAACCCATCCTGTCCCGACGCATCGCCGTTAACTTGCTTTCACTATGGTCATCGAGGAGTTGTGGAGAGGCACGCACGCGGCGCGTTTCGTAAAAATCGAGGTTTTGGACCAAAGACAGAGGAGAGACCAGGCGGTCGGTGGTTTCCCTTTTCCGCGCCCTTTCTCTCCGCACGCTCTGTTTTGTTTTTGCTTGCTACTGCTGTGGGCTCATTTCCCAATTGACCGACCACGCGCAAGCCATCGCTATCTTCATCACCACCCGCAGTTTTTTTATTAGCACTACCAGTGAAAGTGAAAATGGTGAACGGCAACGACGCCAACAAGGAATTCGTGGTATTCAACGGCCGCGTCGCCAAGTTCGCCACGCGCACGTCATCGGCGTCCACGGCCATGTCGGTCGCGTCGACCGCAACAGCGGCGTCACCGCAGAAGAACTTCGACGAGATGAGCCGCCTGCGCAAGCTCGTGTCGTTGAGCTACTACTCGTGCAAGCTCAAGGGCTTGTTCCACCGCGAGGACCGCGACACGATCGTGTGCGAGGAGGACGAGGAGGCTTTTCGCCGCGACAATTTCCACGAGATCATCGGCTGCGACGAGTTTGCGAGTCCGGCGGCGACCTTTATCAACAACCACCACCACCATAACAACAAGAGTAGTACGACTACGAAGGCGGAGAGTGTGAGCAGCTACACGTCGTGGATCGAGGCGAGCTCGTCGACCGCCACGCCATTGGCTGCGCAGCGCACCCAGTCGATGACATCGTCGAACCAAGATGAAGTCAGCAGCGACTACGAGCCGAGCAAGGAGCAGCGGTGGTGCACGAACTGCGCCAAGTGCTTCCAGCGGAAACTGAGCCACTATGACCAGTTTTGCGGGTTGGACTGCAAGACTGCACATCGCTTCCGCCTCGTGGCGTGAAGCCAGCCGCTCCTATGCGTGACTGAAGAGGAATGAAGAAGAGAACATCCCAGGTGAAGCGCAGAAACTATGGCAGTCCGCGCGGACGAACACGCGGGCAGTGCACAAGGTACCTGCAAATCGAGCAGGATGAAGAGAAACAGGCGTCGCATGGTGCATTCGTCGTCGCGCCCGTTGGCTCAACTTGCTGTCTCGACGGCGACGTTTCGTGCATCCACCCACTTTCTGCAGACACCCAGACTTGTGACGTGACATGACTCCTCCTTCTTCAGTTTGGTTTGCGCAGATGAGCCCCCTCCCCATATTTAGTGAGCCTCTAGGACACGATTATCACCGCTCGCGAGCGTGTAAATATTTGCAGAAAAACAACACTGTACCAATACCATCAAACAGACCCCTGTGTGTGCGAGTTTTGCAAGGCTGCTGTTGCCAACCCGAACGATGTGCATGAATGAGGCAAGACGCTCAAAATCGCGTGCGACATGCACGGGCTGCAAAAGAACCTCTCATCCACTATACCCTTGTCAACTTAGTTTCAACTTGTAGATGTGAGACTCGGAAAGTTTATTCGTAACCTCTATGTTACTAATACTGCCGCTTCAATTAAATAGCAAATATAATAAAAACCTCAGAAGCTCTTTATACAATCGGATTTGTATAGTTTACTCAATACACAAGGTGGATATATTCAGGATCCCGATCTGCGGGCGTTCATGAATGAAGGAAGGAAGCAGGTGATTGTGCTTCTTGAGCTTCGCAACAGAAGAGAAGACCGACGACGCGAGGGATCATCACTGGACGATCGTCGCCAACTCGCTCGTCCGCTAGAAGAACACCAGCAAGAAGAGGAAGTGCGCGTGAAGCAGAACAAGATGGTCGCGGCCAACAAGATTGTCGTGTGCGACAACGGCACGGGGGTGCGTGTTGTGTGCATCGGTAGCTCCTCCAGAAAGGGCTTGAACACGTCGCGCACGTGTCGGCTGTCATCTCGTGCTTGATGGAGATCTTTCCCTTCTTCTCCTATGCTTTAAGAGCGATCTCTAACTCCCCCGCTTATCGTGTCCCCTTGTGTCTGTACGTGTACGTGTGCGTGTGCAGTTTGTGAAAGTGGGCTTTGCGGCCGAGAACTTTCCTAAATGCATCTTCCCGTCGCTCGTCGGACGCCCGATCCTGCGCGCGGAAGAAGCCGTGCAGAAGGACATTCTGCTCAAGGTGCGTCAAACGCTGTAGCGTATTCACTGCGCTCACCTGCATGACCCGTTAGCTAATACTGTGTTGCCATATATGCGCTCTGTTCATTTTGTTCCTCGTAGGACATCATGTTTGGTGACGAGGCCGCGGCCGTGCGCTCGAACCTCGAGATCTCGTACCCCGTGGAGAACGGCATCGTGAAGAACTGGGACGACATGGAGAAGCTCTGGGACTACACGTTCAAGGAGCGTCTGGGCATCGATCCGGCGGCAGGCCACCGCATCCTGCTCACGGAGCCGCCGCTCAATCCGAAGCGCAACCGCGAGAAGCTCGTGGAGATGATGTTCGAGAAGTACGGTTTTGAAGGCACGAACATCACGACGCAGGCCATGCTCACGCTCTACGCGCAGGGCATCGTCACGGGTGTCGTCATCGACACGGGCGATGGCGTCACGCACGTCGTGCCGGTGTACGAAGGCTACGTGCCGCAGCACCTGATCTGTCGTCTCGACGTCGCGGGGCGTCACATCACACAGTATCTGATCAAACTGCTGCTGCTGCGCGGGTACGCGTTCAACCGCACGGCGGACTTTGAGACTGTGCGCCAGATCAAGGAGAAGCTCTGCTATGTCGCGTTCGATCCGCAGGCTGAGCGCAAGCTCGCGAACGAGACGACCGTGCTGGAAGAACAGTACGTGCTTCCCGACGGCCGCAACATCCGCCTGGAACGTGAACGATTTGAGGCCCCCGAGGCGCTTTTCAACCCGAGCCTAATCGACGTCGAAGGTGCTGGTTTGAGCGACATGGTCTTCGACATGTGCATGAAAGCTGACATCGACCTCCGCAGCGAGTTCTTCAAGAACATTGTGCTCTCCGGTGGCTCGAGCATGTACCCGGGTCTACCGAGTCGCCTCGAGAAGGACATCAAGGACCGGTACCTGAAGGACGTGCTGAAGGGCGATAAGTCGCGCCTGAGCAAGTTTCGCCTGCGCATCAACGACCCACCACGTCGCAAACACCTGGTTTTCCTCGGCGGCAGTGTCCTCGCCGACGTCATGAAGGACAACGACGACTTCTGGATATTGAAGAAGGACTACGACGAGCAGGGTTTGCGCTGCCTCGACAAGCTCAAGGGTTAAATTGTCTGCTGGTGATACTCTCGGATGGTGTGAAAAGAAGAGAGAAGAGAAAGAGAAGAGACCACGACAAGAAAGAAATACTACAGAATGCGTACTACGAGAACCACACGTGGCCGGCCATACAGACCGAGGAAGAGACTGAAAATGCTTCTGCTTTGCTTTGAAGGAGGCAAAGGTTGAGCTTTTTTCACACCGATCTGATGACAAGTGCTCGTCGGTGGTGACCGAAAGTTTACACTCGGTTGGTTTCAGTGTCACAAAAGATTTTCCTCATTTACGATAAAGTCATCTAAAAGGCGCTACATGGGGTCAATGTACGCCGGACTCGAGACGCGAAGGTGATGGCGACGCAGCGCAAGGAGCTCGTGAAGGACGGCATATTCGGGTATCGTTCGCGAATCTGATGTCTGTGTGGTCTTTTGATCTTGAAGGTCTTGATGAAGGTCCGTCCGTTGTTCATTCTTGTGTGTGGGCAACAGCCTGCGCAGCAGCCTGCATGTGAGCTTCTGCAACTACATGCGAGTCGGGGTCAGCCTGCGAGAGAGAGGCGACAGCAGCCTGTATGTGGGCTACTGCAACTGCATGCGAGTCGGCAATAGCTTGTGCACGGGCTGCAACTGCACGCGAGTCGGGATTAGCCTGCATGACGGAAGCGGGAATAGCATGCACTCGCGCAAATGGAGGCAGGGCAGGCACTGGA